>VYYJ01000656.1:0-48622 GCA_021029165.1 Cyphoderus albinus | reverse complement strand
TAAAGAATAAAACAGGGGTTCAATAATATACAACATTGCATAATTTTAGTTTTGCTATATCTATAATGCGGTATATAAATATATACATATGTTAAAAAATAAGTAAGTAAAAACGTTTTTGCACTGGGAAGCAACAAACAATGGCAAACACTGCACTGGTAGCAATTTCGACCGACACGACACACACGTAGGAGCTTGAATTTCACAATCAATATTGTTTCACTTTATTGCTAAATATAATGGTTGGCCTTTGGGATACTTGTGGATATTGCCATTTCTCTATACTGTGTATTACCTGTGGAGTATTAAACATAACCATATCCCAAATTGAAGCTATAAAAAGAAACTTGTTAATGGAACTCGACTTGTGGCTTCATTTCATTACGGTAAAATCGAAAGCAATGGACGCATGAAAACCAAAAAAAAAAACTCAAAACACATCCCAACAAATAATAAAGTAGTAGTAGTAGCGTAGATAGAATTATAGAGAAGGGAAAGTTTTCTCTGAAAGATTTTGCGACTCTCCGTCGTTTAGAGTTTTGTTCTTGGTCGCATCACTTTGTCTTGTCATACGTCACGAGGTTCCACAAGCTTACATTAGTTTGGAAAGGTGAAAAGTGAAAAGACAGATTCTTTCCTTTGGCCACACTTTTCATGAAAATTAAATAAAGAGAAAGTCTTACATATTGAGGAAAAGAATAAATGTAAAATAAGATGTTACTCTCTGACTGAGAGGGTGAAAATGAGAAACTATGAACATGCATCCTTTAACTACCAGAATCATTCACTACAATTTTGCCATTAACTATTTTCAAACTTTAATTTTCCTTTTTGTTATTCGATATTCGATCCGATGTTTCATGAGGTTTCCACGTGCAAAGCTTTATATAAGTACGGAAAGTTTATTCATCAAAGAAAGGCTAAATAATATTATTTAACATTGTCTTTTACCATTGCAATAAGTAGCAATAAGTTCATTTAAATAAGGTTCTCTAGTTCACAATAAATTAGTCCATTGTAAAGAAAACTCATTGACCCAATATTCATATATCGCCCACTCTATATTTAAAGCATTATTTGTGCTCGGTTAATGTGGTCATTTTCATTGATTTTTCAATATTTAACCATAAAAGGTGAAATCTAAATCATTATAGTTGTCTAGTGGTAAAATTGTGTGCACATTATTTGTTCATGGATTGTCAAGTACATTTCAGTAGACCTTGCTGCATTGTTACTACACTGTGAAAAAATGTTATTTGTGTACAATTATGTTTTCACTTTAATTCAAGAGTGGTTTTACAACCACGTCAATGCTTGTGACGTGACACGATGTCAACCTTTTTTCTTAATCGATAAAATTGTTCTACAATTCAATGACAATGTTCAATTTGCAGAATGGGGATAGGAAGAGAACATTAATACATATGTGTTTACAGGTAAGTTGGTCATATAGTATTATCATATAGGCCCATCAATTCTAACTGTTCTTTATAATAATATATGTCCATCATTTCATTTTAAATCATATTATAAGGCTACTATTTACTTCTAGTATGTTCCATCATGGCAAAATTTTAATGACCAAAATACACACTGCAAAAGTGAGGACCTGGAACTATCTATTGTGTTTATGTATGCGTAAATGCCAAAACTCTTCACATCTTGATTCCATATTATTACAGTGGCACTATAGTGCTAGTTGTTTTATTGATTATCATTAGTCAAAACCAATAATTTTTTAGTCATTGAATTGAAAAATAATCGAAACATAAAATATTGCATTTAATGTTACGCTACTACAAAAGTACTTACCTTCTTCTTACATGTCAAAAATAATGCAGAGCTTATCGAAACTGCGACGAAGTTTGGCAAGGTATTTTTGTGTTTGAGTGAAAGAGCCTACTGCAAATGTTCACGACGTTCTTTTCTCAACTTCTCTGTGTGGTGGCCTCGGTTTTGCCAAAAGTTGTATTGATAATGATATAACAGTTTTGCGTAGTGCCAGCCGCTTGTATAACCGGATCCAGAATTGTATTTCTCAGCGGAGCGATCAAATCAGATCTTATTTACTCAATTTTTATGGAATTCAACGGAGATTTTCAATGGGAAACAACGTCGATTTTCAGTCTGAACTTTTGAGAATAAACGGATTACTGCAGGCTTCTATAACGGAGCTGAGGTACCGTTGTGAAGTGTATCGTTTGAGTTTACGAAGTATAAGCAAAGTGCTTGTCAACGTGCACAAGGATCATGGAAACCATATACGATGTTTAACGACGAGTCGACCCAGCTACCAAGCGTATCTTCTGAACCTGAGTCAGAAGCAGGCCTTGGATCGGATTAGAAATGTCGTTAGAAAGGCATCGACTTTTATTAATGGCTACTCCCTCGTCGACAAAGGACTGTTTCAGCCGCCTCCGCCTAGACCTGTAACTATGCGCCAAGAGAATAAGAAAATGTAAAGTAACGTTCTCACTCACTTCTTACCTGTCAGTTATTATTATAATTACTTTATTTCTTCACAGCCTATGGTTTGAAAGAAACCGTTAGACATCCCACGACACATATTATACTATGCATGTACATTACTCTCAGAGAAAAGAAAAGCATCCTTTATGATGATATGCTGATCTCATAATGTAAATCTGCTCTGTCACAATTATTGTAGTCACCGGACTTGTTAAAAACGTGAACACAACACGAGGCGTTTTATCTCTCAGAAAATGCATTTCGTTATACTTTTTCTAGTGACTCTACCTCTTCTCTTACCGCTTCAACTTTAACCGACGACTCTCCAGTGGCTCCTGAAAGGTCGAAGAGCGAACCCACCTCACGGATTTCATCCGGCATTACTGATGGAAATGTTGCGAATAGGAAAGACAAAATGGCGACAGAGATATCTAAAAATAGCTTCAAGCAAATGAACTCGTCTCTACACTCAAAAGTGAAAGATGCAAATAAGGAAGGAAAGTTGGAGCAGAGCTGTTGTAAGAGTAAGTCAAAAAAGCATACTAATCATTTTTATGATCGTGGCATTGCCACTGGCGAAGGAGGAGCGAGCAGACGTCGCAGTAAGAATAAAGAAGACAGCAGTAAATCTTCAAAGTCTGCAAAAACTAAACAACGAAACAGTCCAGCTTCATCGCAGACCAAGCAATCTGATACGACATCAATTGTTTGCAGCAACCGTTCCTACGCCAAACATTCTAACTTTACCTTCTCTGCTACTAATAATAATATTACCAAGTTGAGTAGATCAGGATCGGTGGATCGTCATAAACAGCGTATTAGCTCATCGATGAGCTGCAATCGGAACATACCTGAAAGACAACCATCTTATATTGTCTGCAGTGATAAGTTGCGACTGGAAAATAGGCGTGCTCGAAGGGGGCCTTCAAAGGAAGAAAGCAGCAGAAGGGGTGGTTCCAACTTTAATCCGAGCACTGCTGGTTACAAAAACGGTGGACGCGACTTGGAAAGACGGAACATTCGAGAAAATCATGTAAAGGAAAGGTATTGGAATAACAGCAGCAACAAAGCTCGTACCAAAATCAGGGAAAGTTTGACTATGGTCCGGAGTCGTCCAAATGGGACCACATACGCTCAAGGCCAAGGCGTTGTCCGAAAATGTTTATTTTCATTGCAAAGATCCCATAATAATTGCAAATTCAGTTCAACTAGGATAGAAAAAGTGAAACGCATCCAAATACAAGGTAAATGCGACGAAAACAACCGTTGGCCGAGAAAAATAGCTAAGGCAAATGGCATGTATGAACATGAAAAACAAAATTCACATTAACGGTTCTATTCAAAATTTATACCATCATCATGATCCTGAACTTGTATATATGTATGGAATGTTTTAACCTCGTTGAAATGGCATCAGTATGTTATTATACCACACACATAGCACAAAACTGAAAAGTGAAATTTAATTTCTCGTCATCATTATCATATTATCATTTCTCTTAATACGTTTCGTTACGGTAAAAGGAAGTTGACTATTACGTGACAGTACGTAACCTTCACAAAACAATTACGAAAACAAATAACAATACTGATACACGTACTAATGTAATGTTGTAATAATACAACAAGGCTATTTGAAAAGTATTTTATTATGCACTATGCATTAAGGTCTGGTTGGAGAGATGGGACTGTTGTTGCTGCGACTCACAAACATTCTTTGAAAGATTTATACCAGAAATCACTTTAGAATCATATTTACGCAATTCAGTTTTAATGGAAACGGACCTTACAAGAGAAGGACGAGCACTTGCTTGACATCTTTAATGTACTAGTACTCATGTAAGTACCACGGTTTTAAATTGAGACGTACATGAAACCTTTTCCTCTTCGCAAATAAAAAATGAGGATCATTTAATAAGGCTTCTTTTCGTCTGAAATACCAGGAATTATTCATGATATCGTGATGTACGGTATTTACCTGTGTATTAGAAATAAACTATAAAGTATAAAAATGTTATTTAGATATACCAACACAAGTATAAAATATTGAGATTGTCATTCACCAAAGTCTTGAACTTTTCAGTCAGACTCATAAATTTTATTTATCGATAAGATAATCTAACTTTTAACGGATAAGACAGCTCACGGTTATCGACAACATTTTTATTTTATTAATTTGCAAAAAAACTGTTACGAAAATGCTCTAAATCAAAACATGACCATATTAATTAATCGGAAAATCAAACAGCGCAAGTGAAGAGCACCTTTTGTCGGAATTCTGTAAGCTTAATTTTCAAAGGTTCTCACGTTATTTTTAGTAATTTACAACAATAATTACATCAGTAATAAAATGAGTTAGGTATACAGTTTTATTATGTCTCACAGGTCACAGACTTCACTCACATCATTACTTACATTGTTATTAAATGCAGACATGGGGTATTAGACCTATGTACATCATCAATCATCATCTTTTCACCAGTCGTCATATCACTATCCCATCACAATCATCATCAGAAAAAAAGGTTAAATGTTCGTTACGCGCTCATGGTTGCTTTCAGATTTTCTATACTCAAGCTAATCCACTAATTACTAATTGTGCCTCTTTCTTTGATGTACTCTTATACTATACGCGAATCATAAATTATTTATTATTCTGGTTATTCAATTTGTAGCAGCGAATACATCTGGCGTATAGTTCAGTAAAACTTGTCAGACAAAGATGTGTGTAAAATGTTGAATTTCTTTCCGACACTCGTGATAAATAGATTCGGATGGATAAGAAGGACCATGATTTTGTTTGAAGTAAAAAATTCTATACAGTCACTTTTGGTTCTGCGAAGCGTTAAAGAAAAAAATGTCTGGAATTAGATATGAAAAAAATGCGCATCCCAACAATCTATCCACTATCCGCTACTCAAGAAAAAATCCTGCTAGTCAATTTAGGTAATCGTCTGGAGCCTTGAGATTACTTTCATCAGAAATTGCGAGAAAGTCATATAAAAAGGCTTTCTTATATTTTTGTTTGGGTGAACGACTGACACTAAAAGCGGATTACATCGGTAACAGTTACAGAAATAACTCAAGCAGAAACATTACTTCAATCATGGTTCTGTGTTGGGAAACACACTGGAAAAGAGAGTACCTGGGGGATGTAGAGACTGGCTTTTTTGTATTGGTTCATCATAACACGTGCATTTCGTCATTCCAGCTCGGCCCTCGTTTCCAGGTTGTATATTCACGGTTTTTTCCTCCTCTGGAACCTAGCTGTTTTTAAAAGAAGGTAAACAACAAAACGTAGTATGGAACTCAAACTTAACTAACGCCTGCCTTAATTTACATCTTCAGATGAAAGCTTTTCCATCCAATAAATAAACAAACCACTTCAAAGTGGAACGACGCACAAATTACTAACATTGCCACATTCATCCGTTAAAATGAGCGTGCCCAAAGTCTAATTTCTTTTTTTTATGACTGAAATATCGAATGAATATTATATTACGTCAGTTTACGGCTTACCTCCATATTTCCCCCAAGACTGTACAAGTACAAGAAGAATAACCAACAAGGACAAGCACTAAGGACACGACATTATTTGATTTCTCCTCGTTATCAAACTCACATCCATCTCCTATTTCTTTTTGTAGCAAACAGTAACATTAATGTTTGTCACGGTAAAGACAAAGACGGATTTTTCAAGTCCCTGGATCGTCAACTATTGTCGCATATGTATCAGTCTTATGTCTATTGTGTGTACACATAATACATGAAAGTTCTTTTTGAAGATTCTATTCAGAAATAAACTAGTTTTTCTTGCCATATGGGCTCTTTACCAGAAATTAGAATACCTAATCCAATCGAGTGTACACAAAAGACAATTTCGTAGTTACTCTTTCTGCTCGTTGCTTGCGAGAACTGAACTTGCATTTGCTATATACTTGTTATGTTTTTTCCATAGTTTTTTTTCCTGTATTAAAAGATAGTCATTGGTAGGGTAGATAGCAATGAAGATAATGGGCAATAACAATCCACTCGTCGCTTCCTTTTATTACGGTACGAAAAAACCATACGATGATTCATTAGAAGAAAGCAAAACTGTCTCATCATCATAATAATCTTCAACTTGAATATGAGTTTTCCCAGAAACCCTTGCCTTTCCCAAAGACCCTTTTGGACAAAACTTAAACTAAGTAGTTTGGGGAAAGTAACTATGCATTTATAAATAGGGTCATTTCCCGCTGGGAAGACAATTATTTTTAACAGAAAAAACAAACGACATGTAGCATTAAGTAGTGTAAAAAATAATAAAATAATAAAAGACAAAAGGACAACGGACAAATTCGTGTACGATTGTCTTGTCACATTTTTTTGTCGAAAATTTAGCACGAAATCGCTGAGTGAGTAAATGCAATAAGCGGAAAGTCTTACGAGTAGTAGTAACTAGTAACGGTTTCATGTTCATGTCTGCTCGGAGCGTACACACTCGACATTTCCACACCACACGTTTAGGTTATCATACTTTTGTACAACATTTGGCCAAAGCAGAAGGGAAAGTAGCAAACATTGGGAAAACGAAATGGAGAAGTTGTGTGCGTTCAACAACTCAACCGTTGAACTGCCTTCTCCCAGCATCTACGTCACTCGTCGATTCACTCTTCACTCACACGCATAAAGCAGTGTAAGAGGAAACAGAAAGATTTTTCTGTTCCGTGCAGAAATAATATTTATTCCAGTCAGAATTAGTGCAGGAACACAGTCGTAAGCCGGCAGTGGTTCTAAGAACATCTTTCACATAACTCGTCATTTTTGTCTGTGCCCGTAAATAGTCTTTTTTTTTGGGATGCAAAGTGAATAGACACCCCTGAAGGTTGGGTTTGTCTAGTCTTGTAAAAAGTCATTTTGCATAATATTTGAATTATTATTACTATTGTTCTGTGACATTATATGGAACTTGCTGCTACAAAGAACATCAAAAGGTTTTGAAGTCAATAAAATGTGGAGAGGGTAAGAATGATACCAAAAGTAACAAAAAGCAGATATTTCCTGTTATTTATATAGTATTTTATAATAGACAGTCGACAGGCGATCTGATTACATGGATGTGAAATAGAAACGGCTTCTTTTCAATGTGAAGAAAGGAACCAGCGTTAGCTGGTTTCTTATTATTAAAAGGATAAAATAGCACAAAAGTAAGCCCTAAAGTCGATTCCTTTTCAGCATTTCCATATTTATTATTAAAGATTCTCCATCGTTTTAGAAAGACTTTTTTACAAGATGTGCACATATTTTGTTTTGCATATCCGGCTGCATAACGAATACAATAAAGAAATATGACTATAGTATTTCAAAGTGATTACCTGTCTCCAGTTTATGCAAGAAGATTATTACGGTTTTGAAAGAAGTTTTTAGCTGACGACAATTATACTCGGTGTTTGTAAAGAGGCTGTAAGAGATTTTTCAACTTTTTATTCCGTACATCATTCAATTCCCATTTTCTGACGAACCAAAGTACAGACAAGTATGAAAGCAGGATATAGATAGCATATCATTGCGAAATGGTTAAAGCAAAAGCCACAACTTTTTTCTTCTCCTTTCAAGAGTTTTGAGTGAAGATCTAAAAGCTGAACAGAAAGGAAAAGGAAAGACCGTATTTGTTCTTGTGATTTTCTGTTTTCTTAACTTTCTTCTCTCGTGGATCAACTTTCACATTACTATGATCAAATCATCATAAAGAATTTATATGAGGCGCCGCTACTTTGCATATACTACGATAATAGTTACAAGTTCACTTTTTCAAATGAATCATCATCTTCATTGCATTACAAAAGCAATTCTATTCTTAACTCTTCTTTGATACGTGAAATATTCTCTTTGCTTTCCGCTCGGCGCAGATAAGTATTTTTCCTTTCACTTTTGCCCTTGTTCGGTTTCTCCTTCTAACCATCTGCGTAAGCTGTTCGTTAGCCAATTCAATTACACATTTCCTACTACTTTGAATGAAAGCTAGTAATAAAGCCCTAGAGATCAGAGAAAGTGTTAGAGACCAGAGGGAATAAACCACACTGGGTACACGTCTATTTATCTACGGGAGGAAGCTCATGTACAAATCCCCACTTCCAGTAGCACTGAATTGTACACACTTTGGAAACGGACTCCGGAACTGAATAAATGTTTGAGAAGTCACAGTCGTGTTGACTATGAGTACTTTTACTTTGTAAATAAGCAACTGAAACGGTGCATATTGTTATATGTACGCAGAAGTCATTCACTTAAATTGGCGTCCCTTTGTGAAAATTAATCAACGTGTGAACAAGTGTGGCAAGGCAAAAGCTTATATGCTACAGACCATCCGGTTTTCTTCCAATATACTAAACATTTTGGAATATTATTGTTTTTGACTCAACTCTATCAATTTTCCCGGAAATTACAGGTCTACACATCACGGCTTTGCGAATCTACACAAAATGATTCCGCTCGCTGACTGAATACAAGTACGGTGTGTTACCTTGAGTGATTACTGGATTTTGCATAGTTCAGTGATTCCCCTAGGATTACAGAAGAATACAAGGAAGAATGTCAAGAACAGTTGGTTTTTCCAATTTTCATTTCCATTTTTTCTTCATCGTGTATCCATCGGCTGCATCCTCGGAGATAAGGTGATTTGATGCCCAGTAAAGAATACATAAAGTAATATGTGCGTAGTGTATTGGGTTGTGCTGTAAGAGAATCTTACGAAGGATGCTACAAACGTGTTGCATGGATGTTTAAAGGAAATAAAAAAAATAAAAAACACAGTCTTCATTTTTCTCCATCAGTTTGACGAAAATTGTAAAGACAAGAAGTGATATTGGAACTAGAAGTGTGACACCTTTTCCAGGAGTGTCGTACTACTCACATGTTCACCAGGTGCAGTATTTTCAGTGAAAAGTAAAAGAAAATCGGAAATGGGGTCTTGTAAAATCTCAACTCTGAAAGCCGTTCGTGCCATAGCTTTTATAGACTTGGTAAGTTGCTCATAAAGTGACTTTATGTGTGCGATGTAGTTTTATGGGTTTTCACACTGATGGTCACAGAACATGTATGTATGAATGAAAACTCATGTGGTCATCAAGTCATCATTTATTGAGGGATTTGAGTAAACGCTTTTAATGAATGCCATTCATTTATAAACCCTTATTACAGATTGATGCCGTGATATTCACTGTGTACCGCGGCATTTCCCTATCAGTTGTACTGGCAAAAATCCCTACCAAAAGTGACAAAGGAATTTCCAACTCGAGTGTACGCAGTAGGAGTAACCACACGACACAAATCAGAGATGATGACGGTCATTCTCTGAACGCAGCTTCAAGCTTCATGAGTACGTAATGTTTATTACGCGTTCATTGTTCATTTTTATTTGTTATCTAACGATCCACTAAGCCGATGCGATGCCGATGTCAATCACTCTGTCCTTTAGATCGTTACACAATGTCCCGCTTTACTTCCACCGAAAGAGAGGAAACATGTTCTCTCAGTTTGCGTGTCCATAGACGTTTTCACAAAAACGTGAATGATGGTTGGTTGCTTGCGAAAAGCTGATTTTCTCAAATGACACTTGACTTTTCCTATTTCCAGGGTACTGGTCCGTTATTCTTCTTACTGGAATCGTGATCACCTTTGCTATTGAAGTCTTTCTCTTCCTTCTGCTAAACAGTGGAGCACCGATGGTGAGAATCCCATTTTCTCATTCATTCATTTATATCAAAAAAACAGTCAACTTACTTTACAGGCTTAAGGTTATTTACTTGAAAAGGGAACATTGACATAAATCCTCGCTTGGCTTTGGATAAAAAATACAAAACTTTTCTTTCAAAATAACTAGTCTCATTTTTCTTAGCCTTACATTTGGTCTTTATGCGTATTCATATCTTTAGAAAGCGCATTGCGTTACATTGCTTTTTGTTGTTTTTGATTCTCTATATCACGTTACACGACTTGATTTTGATTCTTGTTTCTGTATGCAATTACAAATTAGAGAGTTTGTATCAAACAAAATAGCAGATATCGAAATGTTTTTCTTCTGATAATGCCCAATTTGCCTGATACATGTCGCTATATTTTATTTTCCCACGATTTTTGTTTGTTTCAATTTGGAACTACAACTACGCATGATATTAATGTCATTGTTATACTACGTATTACTCACTCTGCTTCAGGCCAATCTAGTTTTAGCTGAGATTGATTTAGAGTTGTTTCATTTCGCACTTCCATGAACCCAGGTTGATATCATTTCATTCGCCTCAGTCTCTTTTAGTTCGTGCTTTACTTAGAACACTGGTTTAATAATCTGCTGGTTTTATCAAAGAACTTCATTATGTTCTCTTATGCAAATAACTCGAAGCATTAATATATATGCGCGAATATTACTTCAAGGAGGAAGAATACCAGGAGCGAATTAAGGAAAACTGTAGTGAGATGACAAATACGACAGGGCTGCTGGAAGTGCAAAGATTTTTTTATTAATATTATTCTGTAACGCTGGTCATTATGAGTGGACTGTAGTTTGAAGCGATATGTAGTTTCTAACATTTAAGCTGTGTAGCTGTAACGCATTATCTTTTCCCATTTTCCGGTGGTGTGAAGAAAAACTAGTGCAGCAGAAGTCGTGCCTTATAATAACTCGTTTATTTTACTAGAAGATACACAAAACTAAATTATTTTCTTTGTCGACAAGATTTAGTATCTTTTTGGGCCAAAATGAGGTTCCATTCTCAAAATGCTTCAACATACTTATTAGTTATGACAATTACAACTTTGTACCTGGTCTCAGTATTGAAACGCTGTCGTTCAAGATGGACCAGTAAATGCAAATGGTACAGAAAAAAGTTTCTCAGCTTACTGGTAGCTTTAAAATATTCTCACTTGGTAAAACGGGGATTAGGGAAGATTGCCACTGTCCTTTTACCACCACCCTCGGAACAAAACGCTAATAACTACCGTTCGAGTTCATTTCCATGTGCAGTCGTTAAAGGGAAAAGTGGTAAAGGAGCAGAGTGGTAAAAGGACAGTGGGAATTCTTCGGTTCCCTCAAAAAGGAGATTAGAGAGAAGAGGAAATCATGTCAGATTCTTTCTTTGTAACTTACAAGTGCTTTCGCCTTGAATTGTACCACTTAACTATTACACAAGAATACACAAAAGTATAATAATAATAATACGATATACGATAAAGAAAAATGGGACACGGAGGAAACGGGCCAATACAACTGGCGACTGTCCGTATTTCTACACCAGTTTTTCTCACTCTTTGATTCTTTTGCTACTACTTTTATACTTTCCGTTGCCTGTACCTCCTGCTTCAAATCCTATGAAGTTCATAGCATGAACTGCTGTGTGTGTTTAAGCAAAATGGAACTTTGAAACATGACCCGCTGAGTGTTCTAGATATTAGTACGTCTCGCGTTGAGTAATTTATGATTTTTATAGTTATTTATTGTTGTTTATATTTCTTGTTTCATTTTCGATACCATCATCATGACTATGGTACACCTGCAACAACAAATATACTGCATTAAACTGGACACGTTCACCATTGCCAATGCCTCAGAGGAATTTGCGACACTGCAAGCACTGGTTCATCTTAAGGTTATTTCTATTGGTGTGTAGCATCATTGGAACAATCATCGATCTTCGTCTCGGGGAATATTCGCTGATAAGTGGTCTTTTAGAGGTAGAAAAGCTGTACAGGGTCGTGACACTGATCCTGATGTGGAAGTTTATGGATGAGATTAAAAAGGGTGACTTTGACAATTCAAAATTAAATTTTGGGACAGATCTTGGATCGAGTAATGTCTTTGGCTCTTTTAGTCAAGCTCCATAAGTGAAGTAAAAAGAATAAAGTATTATATATTCAAACAGCTACGATACGAATTAATAAAACTACCTATGAAAAGTACCCTTGTAGACAAACCAAACCTACATAAGACAATCTTTTTACTCTACATAAGTAAGCGTATTTAAGCTAACGAGAAAAACAAAAAGAATGAATTCAATGAATTCTTTGTACTTATTTAATTCCGTGAGATTTATATAAGTGAATTCTTTATAAATGTCAATGTAAAGTACTTTCGTTAAGGTTGAAGTGCGGAAACCCTTAAAGTGTATTGTTTTACTTGTCATTCCACCAGATAAATGTGAGTTTATTTTATATGTATTATAAAAGTCATAAAGGAAATGTCATGATCAATGACAGATTATTCGTAACAGTTTACTTGTATAACAGGGACTTTTCAGATAAATATATTTAAAGAATACACTACATAATACATAAGATAGTTAATTTACTGATGTAAATGTCAAGAATGTTATAAAAATAAATGAATGTAGAACCAAAAACTCAGTAATTTAACTGTCACTTTTAATTGAATAATAAATAGACAGCGACTCTCAACGTGCTGTCTATTAGGACTTTAATTTTCATTTTTAATTACGGCAAATCAGAAAATGACCAGAAAAACCTTTTTACTTTGACAAGTAGTAAAATGAAAATGTTGTTCGCTTCCGCTTCATTGATGAGATGACAGGACACAAACGACGTGAATCTATTATTGAGCCTGCGCTTCTCCCTTTAGTTTCTGTGTACGTGTGAAAGGATAAAAATGATTTCTAAATATGAATGAAGGTAATTTATTTGTGAATCTTGACGTAAATGATATGGAATGGTTCATTTAATTATGATGGAACCCACAAAGATGTTTGTCTTCCTTTCAGTCAGTAGACACCGTGATTGTTTATGAGTTAGTGACGTTCATAATTTATGGTAAATTTGCATTTTATTATCATTATTAAGAGAGAGATGCCACTTAAAAGGTTTTACGCAGAGTGTAATCTTAACTAATTTTTTATCCTTTACTCCATTTCGTTACAAAAAATAAGAATGATATTTGCACCGATAAAAAGAATTTAAAACATTCCTTTTTCCCTGCTGCGGTAGGTCGCACCAATTATTTTTTATCTAGAATACTTTCAGTTTCTTTTCGAAAATTTTGGGAAAAGTGGGAAAAGTCTTTTATGCACACATTATTATAATAATTTATGCAGGACATCCGCTCATTCAGTGTGTCAGTGCATAATCATATATAAATTGCGTTTGATAGCAGCAGATTTCTGATTACGAGAATGATGACGATGGATTGAGTTGATAAAGCCACACAGCTACAGTGACTCCATATTATCGTTCGTCATAAATGCCAATCTCTGCGAGTCTCCGTTTTCATTATTAATATTTACTACCCGTTTTGTTGATAATGCAAAGAAAGATGCCGTATCCGTATCCTGATATAACTTCAATTCAAGTGGTTGAGTGAGTGGAGGCTTAGCTTATAAGCAGTCAATTATACCTTCTTACCACAGCCGGCTCTCATCTCAATTCTGCACACTGCATGACAACTCATAAGTAGATATCTCATCCATATTAAACTAGGCTGTCGAGTTTTATTATTGAGGATTTATCAGGAAAACAAGGTAAAAATTACAAAGTAAAACTTTTAATTGAAAATTACGAATATTTTATTGCGGCATAATTTCATGTTTTCTGTATGAAAAAAATACAATTGAATTTAAAATGCTTCTCAGTCAAGTCAGTTCATTTCCTCTGTTCTTAAAAGTTTAAAGATGGACCGTTTAAACGGAATTAGCACTATTACATTCATTATTATTGCATTCGTCGATGACAAAAGAAAAAACAAAGGGAGACAGAGTCATTCTGTTAGAGAGTGTGCTCCTTCAACGACCCCCATAACTTTAATATAAAATACATTAAATTAAAATGTAATACACACACATAACGAAGAAGAATGGAAATTTATTTTCTTCTTCATTTTGGGATCGTTGTTATTCTTAAGTCACTTTTAAGTTTTGTCTACTTCTTGATAGGTGTGCAACAGTGGCACCTAATTAGGAAACGGTTTTCTAGAATCGTGTCATTTATTTTATGCTTTTCATTATCAATGTGTCAGAAAGGGTTTCCTGTAGTACTTTATATGAGTTACGCTGACAGTGCAATGTGAGATAATGTTAAAAAGATAATGAGCCCCGATAATCAACTCCTCGTTTGTTATTCCATCCCTCTATGACTTCAAACTTTCTACACCTATGAAATATGAACATGAACAAATATATCACGACCGACATGATCAAATCCCATTTTTACTTGACATTCCCAACCACCTCCCAAATGTTGTAGAGATGTTCTGATATCCAAATTTAACCTATATATACTGTCTAACTTTGGGAGTTACACAAAGTTACTCATAATCATCGTACTCTTTTTGTCCTAATTTTTAGGATTCGTGTTAGTTGTGATTTTTATATTTGTAGGCAAACCTTCACGACTATGCAAAATGTGCACCTCGTTGAAACATCTTAACTTAACAAGCTTATTTAGATTCAATTGTGACATTACATAATATAATAATCAGCCGCATCTTTTGTTGAATTAGAAGACAAGAAAAGGAAATTACCTTAAATATCGCGGAGGGTTGAACCGTTTTGAAAGGTGAGACAACGCACATTCCCGCAAAGTAAAAAAGGATGCACACACCTAGATCGTTTGTTGGTGTTAAGTATGAATCTTTGAATGAAGACATAATTTTCCCAGTTTAATTATAGCTTTATTTAATTGTCAATCTAGCTGTCACTAATCTCAGCACAAAATCCCATTTGTCATTGACGAAGGAAACCTTTTTTGAAATGCGACGTGGGAGGAGAGCGGACTTTTTACTACGATTATCACTGTCATTGGTTTTTCTTGGCTTGAATGTACAACCGCTTTACGATGAGCAGTTTCTTTTTAATGAAGATAATAAATTTGCACAAAACCACCTCTTTCATGCAAAATAGGCAACGTTATAACCCATTCTAAACAATAACGCGTAGGAGGGCTCCTGGGGACAATGGCACAAAGGGTTTTTACTCATCTGTTGTTTCCAAACTGTCATGGGGTTATGTGATTCATTGTCATTTTGATGACTTTTAATAGGAAAGGGGTAAAAGGTGTATAAAATATTGAAGAAGGTCATTATGGGCTTCTGCCAGTAAATGTTTAAAATTTGTTATTTTATGACTATATTCATCACAAAGTGACAAATAAATCGTCTGAATAAATGAAAATGTGGTTTAAATAAGGTGCTTGCTTTAACCACATTTATTGTAACTGTATTAATGTAAAAATTTATTTATTGTTTCACTACAAATTATATTACATTTGTTTCTTTCTTTTATTCATCCCTGTCAAGTACAAAAGGTAGAAAAAATGCGACTGTAGAGATAATATATTTTGTGTACAATATAATAATGGACCTAATAAAGCTTTCACATAGACAGTAGTGTTGTTGATGTCAATATATATTACAAATTTCATTTTGTCATGTATTCACACCTCTATTAATAACTGAATAACTGTAGTTTTGTAAATATAAACCCATATTCTTACAGCACAAGATTATAATATAAATTAAATGCAGACATTTTATTGTATTGTATCCAACCTGTAGTAATTCATAAAAAATATCACGAGTCCCTTTTGTGAACGTATCCGCTAGCATTCCACAGATGCATATCACATTCGGAAGTATGCAATAAATTTTATTTGTAGCATCGTTGGTGTGTATTCCATTAAAAATAAAATGGATCACGTTCATTGAATTGACATTTTTGCAATATTATGCTTCAAAAATGCGCAGCAAACACAATTGCTTAACTTCTCTACCGCCTGTACGATAAGAGATGTTTATGTCCTTGAGTATGAGTATGAAGTAACCTGAGAGCTGAATGGATTCTTTTTGAAGTGGAACACTTATTAAAGATTTTAATATTTATTGAGTAGATCTATACTCGGAAAAGGACATTCCGCGGGGAATTTTCCATTTCCTCTGTAAATCTGCATGTCATACGGCCGCCGCTCCGTCGATGCCGAGAAGAACAAGTTCAGCGTAAATATTTTTCAGAAAATTTTTCGCCATCGCTTCACTGGGAAAGAGGCGATAATCTATCACGAGAGAGATCCTCAGGTAATCTGCATAGCTAACGAAGGAAAGCACAAATCCTGAAAGCAGAATACAAATTGTTTATCTACGATTCGATCACAATTTATTTTATGTGGGCAATAAAAAAATTTAAAATTATGATCAAATCATTTTATTTTAATAAAAAGGCGAAGGTCTCTAGACCTTTTACGGGAAAAGAATGTAAGATTGTTTAATGAACCTGAGTCAGACGCTGACGATAAGATAACATCCTCAATTTGATGATCAGAAAAACTTAACACCTCGCTCGGTCCTTTTAGATTCATTAGTACTCCCGTCCACGGTCTCTTCCTAATGAAATACCAATGGTATTTGAAAGGCAGCAAACCAACCAAACTTTGAAGAAATTGATTCGTGATTGGTTTCGTTGACTTTTGTAACTTTTTTTGTAGTGTTTCACAAAGACGTAACCGTTCACGCGAAGATGACACACCCATTGGCAGATTTACCCAATACAAAGACCTAAAGTTATTATAATGGAAACAAAAAGAAATTCTATTTAAAAAAAAAGAACTCTAGTTGTGTATAATGAATGAAGGAACTTTCTCAAAGACTTTTTTCAATTTGGAATCTATTTTTTCTAAGTTTAAGAGCTTTTTATTCCAACTGTAGCATAACAGTACATTAGAACAGGTACAATGATTTATATGGAAGTTCACTTACCCAACTCCATTAAGATCGTTTCCTTTTATTGTATCGCCGGAATTATTGTTTGAAATAGGAAGCATTACTTTCATGTATGACGGAAGTTTTAATCCGGTTTCTAAGAATGTCACCCGCAAAGCGGATGATAATGCAGCCAGCAATACACTTGAAAAACTAACTCCTAGCATATTTTTTATTTCTTTGACGTGCTGAACAGAAAATCGGTCCAACATCACTACTTGATCCCTTTTGAGCAAACTGGTTTCTGCAACTTGCCAGTCGTTTGGTGAAAGCGGCTCCAGTACTTGCTCAGCAAAATCAAATGGGATTCTAAAGGGAATTATTAATTTCTTCAAAATGCGACCATATACGAGGCTAAATATCCCCTCTGATTGTCGAAAATACGTTCCTTGTGTAGACATATTTTGATTCTCACAGCCATTCTCTACGTTTTGGCATTGTTCGGAGGAAGGAAATGCTGTCAGTGTTGGAGGAATAAACATTCCTGGAATAGTGGAAGGCAATCGACAATTGTTACCGTCAAAAAGATCCCTTACGAGAAGTTTCATCCAAGACACTTCATTCTCGATACACATGTGGGAGCGCACACAGAGGACCGTTTTTTCTCTTCCTCCACATGTTTGGGATCGGTAGTTGGGAATTAATAAGATTTCCCACGGGCTTGAAAACCTCGACCACTGTTTGCGTATCAAATTCTTTTGAATCTCTTGAAGATCATGTTCTGTCCAGACGCGGTTATTATCTCTTGCCTTTTCATACATTATCACATGATTATCTACTTTGAATTCTTCTTCGAGTTTCCAGAAGAGAAATTTTTGGAATTTGGCAGGATACATGCGCAATTGTGGATATTTAAATTGTCCCTTGGTGTTTTTAAGTGACAGAATCTTTTTATCGAAAACACTCTGAAGCGATTCTATGGAAAGTTTTCCTTTAAGCACCAAGGCGCACACGAGATTTCTATTGGGAATACCGTACAATTCATCTGACGCGTAAACACTTGTTGAAGAACACACCATCCCTTCCAAGTCTTTTCTACTCACTTTTGCACTAATCGATATAATCGCTCTGTACACAAGTAGCAGAAAAATACACAGTAGAATGATGGGCGAAATGAGATAAATAAAAGCCGTAAGAGCTACAATTTTAACTTTCTGGAAATTTGATGTCAGCCACATTTTGGAAAAATCATTCCTCCGTCGTGGGAGGGAATAAAGATAACGAGACGCTATATAATTGCTTAGCCCATAACTTTTCACAAGTTTAATTATTCACATTGGTGCCTACCGTTGAACCTTACCACTGACAAAGGAATCGAATATTATTCAAATGCACAGTCGGTAATAAATGAGGAATATTTTTTGCAACTTTACGACAGCTTCCGATAAACTATTTACGCAGATTTATCACTTGACTTGAAACCGTTTCTTTCCTTCAAGTCCTATAATTTCTGATCACACCACGACGGCAGCAAGAGTGAGATGGGATAATGACAAAGAAGAGTAAGGCAGATTGATAGATACACGATTGCGACGGAATGACTAACTCAACAGATTGCCGATTACAGCACTAATGATCTTTGCAACAATAATTGTTGCCTCTAAGTATTAACGAGCAAACAAGCGAGCAGGAGAGTGATTGCAAAACTTCTTGCTCTTGGCATTCTTGTTGTCGTCCAATAATAGCGACAACAAAACACATAAATGTGCTAACACATATAATATTAGCCAGAATAGCCAGTCATAACAATAACAACAATGGTTAAAAAAATAGACGCACACCTTCGCAGACTCATCAGTGCACGGCAACCTGCAACAAGAGCAACAGAAAGAGATAATTGGCATCGGAACGGTTGTAGAGAGTTCTCATCTTCCCCGCCTGTTGTTGACAGTGGTGAGTTGGGTAATAACAAAATGCCGTGAATAAAGAAAAGAAGACAGAAAATAATGTCCAATATTAATATTTAAAATAGGGGCAATATAGGACAAACAAGCCAAAACATATGTACCACAATTTTTCCACAAATTCAAAATGTGCAAAACCTAATGAATCTTTTCTAAAAGTAAAAATGAATTACTTAAATAACTTGTGGCAAAATGAATGAGCAGAGAACGTGAATGTGATCAAATAAAAAGTCTACATAATTTACGCCGCAAACGCAGAACACATCAATGTACTTTGAGATTAGATAGTTATAGTCTCGTAGCTATATTGAATGCTGACGAAACCGTGTCTCTGCCTCTTGGATTTTTTTCCTTTTTATTAAAATTATAGCTCAGAGTTTGTCTCTTCAACATTTTCCACGGTTCCTGAATTGTTTTGCAAAATGATAGGGGGAAAACGTAGGTATGTGCTGAAAAAGATATACACCTGTTTTTATTGCCTTCTGGCGGGACAGTGTTTGTTTCTACAGTTTTACATTACACATTCATTGCTCCTTTAAGTACTAGTACACGAAACTATTAATGATATCGTTCTATAATGCTCATTCTTTTGCACCGAGCAGTTTTTGTCATATTATATCTTTAGATAATGCAGTTTACATAACCAGAATGTAAGAAAAGGCACATTTTAATATAACTGTCACGCCAGGCAATGCAAGACATTGGATTTAGCTGTAAGTAACGCCCTATAACTAACTGACACAATATTTACTAGTGAGTGCTTTTTGTAAAGTCAGTAGAAAAATGCAAGCTGTAGGAATTCGTCATTAAATGATTCATCTGCTTGACTGTTGTCAGTCAGAACCCCGGAAATTTAAAATTTGCAAGCCAAACACTATAATGCACTTGCAGCTTGCAGCACAACCAACATCTTTGAGTTGTGCGTGTGTTATTCTCAAGGGCTTTTATGACTATGAACACAGTTGTATTATTATTCCGTATTAGGTAATTATTTTCTTTCAAAACAGATGCTTATCTATTTTCTTTAAGGCTCTGTCACTAACTTCCTTTCAGCATTGCTTTATGGTTCATATATAAAATAGTCACTATTTTGTTGCATCACAAAATGACAATTTGTGAGAATTCCTACCTGCAAGAAACGTCAGTGGCGGCAGTATGTCACTGGGAACGTTAATGCATTAGAAATGTAAGTATCTCTCTCTGTTAGAATTTAAAATTTTCATTCTTTTTCAGTTAGTCCTTTGCGAATTCTCGGACTCGTTTTTTGCAAGATTAATGCGTACTTATCCCTAACTATAAATAAGATCGGGACAAACCTTTTAATTCATTTTTTACACTGACTTTGAAAAGTATTTTAGAAACGACCATATGCATCTTCGCTATCGCATTCTTCGGGTGCTTTGTCAGTAATTATTATTATTGCTACTACAAAACCTTTTTCCTGTGGCATCCTACTGAGGAAACGGTGATTTTAAAAATAGTATTTAATCATAGCATAGGTGATACGGTAATATTCATCAAATATTCGTTTGACAAAGTAAAAGGTATGTTTAAAAAAACGGCTCCCAACTATTCCACAGTGTCAAAGTCAAGGACCTACTACAGGAACCACTGTGCAAGTCGTTGTTTTGATAACCACTATTATGAGCTCTTATGTACAGACTTTGCATAAACTAAGAACAGACTTTGATCATCAGAGAAACATCTTGTAATTACTGCAACTAGTATCATACAAGTTTGGTTGCACTGCCGCTCTCTTTTGATATTTTATCAAATAGAAAAGCAAGTGTTTTTGACTTCAAAAGTCATGTTGAGGATGATGAAGACCTTGACTTCATACCACCAATCTGCTGTTAAAATATGCTATAAGTTTGTAAAGCATCATTTATTTGAAGGCAAGTTTATTTTTGTTTTTCAAGTCAAAACGCTTGTCTATATAAATTATAGACTATAATATGAGTATGACCATTTAACTATGTACATACATTGAGTTGAGATGGAGTGATAAGTAAACGCCACCTTTTCGACTCAGGGACCCATTTATTCATTTCAGTACATTTGACCAATTTTATGTGAACGTCCATTTCTGGACCCTGATTTTTTCTTTGCACTAATTTTAGTCAATTTAACCACACTGTCAATTATAACGATAGAGTCGATATTTGGGGTCAAAAATCAATTTTGTTTTCAAAATCCGGAAAAACGCTGCAAAAGGCTTTCTTATCAACAACATTCATGATTGTAATTTATTTAGTTGTTATACATATTTATGAGTAAAAATAAATAGGAGCTGAAGGCGGAAAAGTTTTGTTTAGGTAGACTTCACTTTGAAGATACTCATATCACAACATCAAACTGTTTTATACAATATTGTTTGTGTTCTCCTCGCCCTTGCCAAAAATGCGTGACTTTTGATACTTTTGCCTTTCTAAAAAAAGCTGTGCTTTTACTTTTCTCATAGGTACTCAACTTATATATTCTCCAGTCGAAAACATTCCCACCGCCAACAATTTGTGCAACATTTCAATTTTAGGAAGCAGCGCATTGGATGGATCTTTCAAAGTTTTCAGAGGACAAGATGAAGATGAGTGCTCACAAAAGTGCTGCCAATAATAGAGTAGCAACTGCCACAATATTTACCTCGAGCAGAACACGATGCAAAAATAAATGCCATTAACGAAATTGTTAAATTGGAATATGCACCAGATACAAAGACAGAATAATATCGTTAAAATGTTCTGTTTAGTTGAATTAAAATTTTGTTTAATGGAGGACGCGGACGTATTCATTTCGCGTTTTGATTATACTATAAGGTCGGTAAATATTGATAGCATCCAATCATTATAATTAAAACTATACACAATTGAAATGCTGGTAGGGATCTGTAAAAGCTTTTCCTTTTATATTTTAGCAAACAAAATTTTCATTTTGAAAGAAAAGCAAAGATAGTTTTCATTCTTGGCTGCAAACGGAAATATTGCTATAATATCTAAAAATGAGAATTGATGCAGGCGACATACCACTTAATGATGACACGAACACGGTAATTCAAAGCTTTCTTGCCTTAATTTAGAATTCGATAATTGTTTCTCTTCCACCTTCAGTAGAGGTCAAGAAGCCACCAACAATCAAAGAGCTTGTTCAATGTCCTAGTGAGTTCAATTTAAATGACGAAGACTTCCGAATTAATTAATTAACAATACCAATGCTATACATTAATAAATTTTAAAACAGAGATTAGTTTTTATCATGTCATCACCTTTGAGATATACCAATCAACAGCAATCGCGTCAGACTGAGAAAAGAATCCGTCTTAACAATGGGAAGAATAAAAGTATAACGACTAATTTTCCAGGAAATCTTAAGCACGTAAATGGGTTTGCTAATGAATAAATAAAACACACTTATGTTTTTAAAGTTATAAATCTTCATCCTCAACAAGTTGAAGAAATCTGCCTCTTTTTAAGCAAATTACATACACAGCACAATAAATATTATTTCGTAGCAGATATCGGATTACCATTGCATTACATCCGACGGTAATTTTCTGAGATAAGCCCGATTGAACAGCAAATGTTGTTTTTCTGCATATAATACACATCTTTCCCTGCTCTCTTATGCGCTTACTCGATAGTGCAGCCAGTTATAAAATACATTATTTTTCAATTACATATATTGAATTTTGTAACACACCAGTTGAGCAGTCGGATATGTTCGCAGAAATGTTTTCACACACTACAGTGAAGCGAACGTAAAAAAATCACGGGACATTTATAATTAATGAATATCATATAACAATATTACGTAGCTTCTTATCTGCTAATAATTTATTTTAAAATTGATAATCTTTGAGATAGAAAAAAATTATTGTCAATTACAAGTGATGTGTAGTCATTAATTATGTAATAACGCCCTGCAGGATTCTCTCAAGCAACCGTACCAAATTAAAAAAACACCGCATGATTATTTTTGCCTTTCAATTTTAAAACGTACGCCGTGTGTGCTCAACTCTAGAAGTTGCAATTGTCGGGCTATGATAAGCAAAAGGAAGCTAGCGGGTTGCATTGTCAAGTTGCACTCATAGACCATCCTATATCTATATCTAACCCAAATTTATTACATTTCAACTTACGTTCTTTGCTCACGTGAATCCAATAGGTTGGCTTATTTCATGTCTGATTTTTACATGAATCCAATAATAATGGCCTGTCATCTGTAGAAATATAACTGCTAGTGATTGAAACAGTATTAATCGTTAGTGAGCGCGCTTTCATAAAACTCCAATTAAGTTAGTTTTTAAGTTGTTTACACGAATATAGATAAGCGTTAAGCACAGTAAGAATAAGCATATAAATAGCAAACCAAACCAATAAAAGAAACATTACTATTCTCATAAATCCAAAAAAATACTTGTCACGACTAGCCCATTTCATTGTTCAAGTGGAAATTAATATAGTTAGCAAATCTGAATGAATAATGGAATTATAATTTGCTGACATTCAAAAATGTCTGTGTACATGACCTTACACTGTGTATAATTTTTTTTAACCATGCTTATCACTTGCAAAGAAACTCACCACTGTCACTACAATATAATGTTTTACATTGTTAAGACCGCCGACGTATTATCGTCATAATAAAAGCAAGTGATTACATTATTTATCTACTTAATTCCTTCAAACATGCATTAAGTTCATTGGGTAAACATTAGAAGTTCATTGCATCTCACATAAGCAATTTGTTAGTTATCGTGTACAGTTTGTGTTTTTTTGTACATTGTTTGTTGAGGGTAACTAATTAGTCTTACAAAACAATCAAGAAAAGTAAAAAAATGCCTTAAGGAGAACAAATTATTACTTTTAAGTGTAGGAAAATCATGTGCTCAGGTTTGAGCTTTATGAGGCTAAATTACTAATTAGCATCTTTAGTTTCGCACAAGCTATTATGTAACAACGTCTATTTAATATTTATATTCTCATACATTCAAAACAATTAAATTATCAATATCTTCTTTTATCAACTCCAGGTCAATAAAAGTTATGAATCAATTCGAAACTTGAAACTATAAAAATCTCTACATCTCTGTTAAAACTAGCCGGCAAAATCTTTCATATTTACATTGTGCCCTGAATCAGGTTATCATTTATCCATACAACAGATAAAACTGGGAGATATACATAAATCAGTTCTGAGGAAAATATCCAAAAAATCTAGATGGATTCAAGTCAAAGTGGGCAAAGTGGTCAAAATAATGCGGTGTTTGGTGAAGCAAGCCACTAATTGTAAGTGAAAACTATAATCTTATATATCATCGATAATAAAAGAGTGAAGGTGGCGTTGCGAATAAATACCTACAGCAACTATAATCACGGCTTTGGTTTTTAAAATTGTTTTAATTACCCTTGGCAGAGAGAACATTAAGCCCTAATAGCATACTAATTTGTTTACTTTACATGAGTAATGAACAATATTGCTAATTAAGTTTTATCGCTTAATACTGAAATAGACTTTAATGATCAAGCTCAACTTCATAAGCTTAAAAAAGCCTCCGTCACATCTTCAATAGTTCAGCATACCTACTTGTGTAAATTGTACTATAAAGTTTCTAACAACAAAGCAGCATAAAAATTTTAATCTGATGATTTCGTCATACGCATGTATTTATTTACATGTGCCACTAATTGGAGTAATTATTGCTAATAACTTTATAGCGATATCTGAATGAAACAGGTTGAGTATTTTGGGCATATCTCCTCTCACCGTGTAAATTATTACTAATAGTGTGACTGGGAAAGGGTTGTAAAGGCTGCACTCTCTAAAAGTACTGCTAGATACAGATATTTCACTTATTGAAAAGATGTAATGACGCGACAGTGACAGATTTATTCACCTTGAGACTTTTCAAGAATTTTTGTTTAATAAGTATGCTCATTGTGGATACAACAAGGTTATTCAGTAGTTTAGACAAAATTCAAACTTCAAATGTGTTCTTTTTGGATACCCTTTAAATCGTACGCATTAAATCTTGCGACTCACTCTCAGCTTATCTTTTGTTTTTAACTTAACCACTACTCCTTTGCCTTCAATCAATGGGAATCAGAATGAAAATGATGTAATGACATTAGATAAACGCGCTAAGCGTAATATTACTAGAACTAGAGCACAAACTTTAGCATATTTCTATTACATCAGATATTCAGAATTTATGCAGCGAACGAATAGTCAAATTAATTGCCTTGCTTGTAAATTCTTGAACAATAAAGACCTCCAAATATTCCCTGATAATCCTCAACCAAATGTGCCACGCTATATTCAACTTTGATCATCAATTCTCTCTTGAAGAGAGTCTCTTCGGCATGATTTTGTAAACTCAAACTGAGCATCCAAGTAAATCCCAGTAATATCTTTACATATAATTAGCGTGACTTAAAAAAATTATCCTCCCTACAGTTCAGCAATAGTCCAGTGCCAGTGCCAGTCATCCTTTAATAACAAGATAACAAGAATTACATTATTATGCAAAACGCCAATACGCCAAACCTCCACGAGTGAAGTGCGATTGAAGTTGTCAAAATGAATTGAAAATGTCAAAATGTCAGAATAATTGATGCAAAATTTTGATTTGACGCTAAAGGAACATAAGGCATATGAAAATGTTGTGGCGAGCAGCGATTGAAATTGTCACTTTTCACCATTGTCCAATCAACTGTTAAGAATCGGACATTTTTGTCTCTGATCATTCGTGATCATTTTACTTGATTATTATGGGGCTTTTCGAAACTACTTACTATAAAACCCCGCTTTGGGGTAGCTGAATTGGTGATTAAATGTTTTTATTATTTATATGTTGATTTTTATTCCCTACACAAACAAATATAACTTTGTGACATCTTTTTAAAATTATGGCTTGCTCACATATTATTATTCAATTCAAACGGATTACGTGAGGCCTAATATGCGCCTCTTAATCTTTATACATACTTCCAAGTACCAGAGTAGATCTTGGAACTCTCTTTCATTCAACTACTGGTTACCATTACAAATCGCGTTGGCCATTTACGTCTCCCACTATTTCTCTTTTAGTCTTTTGTCTTCCATTCGGTTCCTCCCACTCAGTTTCATACGCTTTGTTTATACGCTTTGTTTTCTATACACTTTTAGCGTGATGTCAAGTATGTAACCGGAAATTCCCTCCAGCCTTTAGTTGGTATCTTATTACCAATTTCATTTTCCGAGAAACGGAGTAAAAGTTTAATTTCGGCTGACATGTGAAATACTGCAGGTTGTTTGCACCATTGGTTTGCATGTTTAGTACATGTCAATTAAACAATTCAGTGGTTTCATCAACGAGGATTATATAGCTATTTTAAAGTAAAACAAAGAAGAAGACTTACTTGCTCTTATAAATTTATAATTTGAGGCTATTACTTTCTTTTCTGTCAAAGTCATTGACTGCAGCACTTTCTTTTTTAATTACGAGCTCCATAAATGTGAGACAAGGTTTTCTATCATAAATCGATGAAAGCTGAGCGTACTGTTTAAAAGACTATAAAAATAGTAAAAATAGCAATTTGACTTGAATTTCTAGCTTGTGTCAAAAGACATGCAACGGAACCTCCTACTTATTAATTACATGAGACTCAGAGCAGAAGATTCTGAGAAGAGACTCTGCTATACTACTCAGTTGACCTTTTGATCTCGAATAAAGGAAACCATATTATGGGAACACTACTGAAAGACTGACAGTTTCAATGGCAGTATTTTCATACTAAAACACTTCGGAAACCATGCACGGGACTACCTTCTTTACAATTTTTTAAATTAAGTTTTAATGCATCAAAAATGTTTCTTCATGCAACGATTCACAGTAATTTTCACGAGTTTGTTAAGATATAAATAACATGTTGAGAGCCGCTACCCATGGCACGGCACACTTCCTCACTTTTGTGAAACAAAGTGAAATGCTCGATTATGCTGGCTAAGGCTTTACTCTTCGGCAGGTTCTTTGTACTGAGAAATGCTTTGATTCGACCTGCTGGAAATATTCTATCAAATATGAAGTTTCAGTAAGAAGGGCTACATCAATTTAATTTTGTCAAACGAACTCAATAAAGAAGATATAGTTTAAATTCTAATTAACATCATCAGGTGGCCCAATAAATCCGTAAAATGTTTTGTTGTTTGATGAGACTTTAGAATTTGACATGGTGCACAGCGTGAAACTTATCGCGAAAATGATCGGAAACCTGTAACGAGACCCAATATTCAGTATTGGGTGAATTAAATAGATCCGTAGAAGGAAACTTTGCTTTGCTTTAACATTGATGTCAAACTGAAGTTCAAGATTTTCCGCTACGTTTACGCCGACTATACCCACTACCACACACGGTTTTAAAATATTATATTATACCGAAAAAAAGGGGAAGGCAATACGTATTTAGGACAAACAGCATTTCACTGTGGAAAAATTAAACAGAATCATTAACGTTTCATCCTTTTATAATGAAATTGCGTCTAAGAATGACAACACTTTTTCATAAATATTTAAAACATAAAACTTACGATTAGTTTAATATTCACATGGTATGGAATATATTGGCATCTACAGTTCGTCGCAAAAGTGGAAAGTTTCAAGTATCTTCATTATCTATACCCAGAAGCTCAAAGTTGTATGTCGAAAGTCAATCTTTTCTTGTGAAACAACAAAATATTTATTGGGAAAATGCTAATTTATTGAGGGACATCCTGCCCGGAGTGCACAAATAAAGTTCCGAACAACTCTAGGAGAAGCTGAAATATTTTACTCATTTCAAGACGCTTGGGGGATTGTTGCAACAAATTACGAAATTGCATTTAGGTATGCAATTTTTTACATTCTACCTAGGGATACAAAGTAATCCAAAACTAACGTCATTCAACTTTAGGAGGGAATTCGCGATCGGTCAAAGATGTTGGAATAATATGTGTCCTTTCGGAACCCCTGTAGTCTTTCAAATACGTTTGGACAAAGATTAAAATCATAGTAGGATTATCCTACTCCCTTGTTGGTTTATCGGTTAGCAAAGTAGTTATTATTTCTGGGGACACGGATTAAAAAAATATTCATTATATTATATCTAAAAATTAGTACTTTAATTATTTTTGTAATGAATACTAATACTATGTATTTTTAACTCGATAATCCGCCCAAAAGCGATGGACCATGCGATGGAAAGATTAAAATTTGGGTTTATTATTTAAAATCAGCAACTCTTCGACTATATTAATTTTAATGATTGTTTGTCCTTTTCAGACAGGGGTTGTTGTACTACTAACCATTTATGATTTAAGACTTCGACCGCATTGCGACTTTGATTTATCTCTGTGACCAGTACTGTACAACTGCAAAATCCTGGTATTCTCTGAGATCTCAATAAATATTTTAATTGGAAAATGCCCATTTCAGCAAAATACGATCACGTTTTTCGATACCAGTCTTCGTTGATGCAATATGTATCCCTAAAGGAAGTATGGAATTTGACAGCATCTGAGCAGCACAAATAGCTGTTTATTTCTATGTATATAATGTTCTAAAGATACCACTCCAACAACCATTGCTGGTGTCTAGACCTGGCCCATACAGACTCAACTATCTGAAATCTAATTTCAACTCAAGTTATGTACACGTCTGGTAGGTCATTTATTTTATCAACCAATTAATTTACATGGAGGAAGAGCAAATACTTTTAGAACTTGTGCTTTATTTGTAGGAACAACCGGGCTTCGGGGCTTCCAATTTCAAAAGCAGAGATCATGAAAAACTCAAGGTATGGTATTTGATGAATTGTGTGTTCGGTAATACTTTTATTTACTTTATATCTTTCTGCCCTTATGTTATGAATAATTGTTTATTTTGTACCATTTCTGTCTAGGTTTTTGATCGCTTCAGTTGTGGATTTTCACATGCATAAATTTGAGAAAACAAGCTATTTAATTGACACAACGCGTCATATGATATCTATGACTCATATCGTAATTATGCTGCTGAAAATGTGTTGGATGTTGGATAAGGTTGAATGATGTAATGTAAAGTTGTACAAATCAACCTGAAACAAATGTTTTAAAATTATTAGTTTGGGGCTTCCTCCAACCAACCATGAGAAAGGAAGAGGTATAGTAACTATAATAGTCTTATAAGAATTCATAAAAAGTTCTTTGAAGCATTGTGATATGTACATCGTGGTATTAAGCGCTTTTATTAAAAAGAAAGTTTTGAATGAGATGAGAGGTAATGTTAACCACCATTATGTAATGTAGCTCATCTATATGCGGTTTAATGAGTGTAGTTGTTTATCCATGGATTTCGGTCTTCGTTTGTCAAAAGCTGCTAGGTTTGTAGTATTCGAAACAAAGAAATTTTATATTGTATGATTGAAAACATGTCATTATCCCATGTCAATGAATCACACTAATATACATAGTGATACAATTGACAATTCGATTGACATTTGCTGCCCTACAATTAAAAAGCTTACCCAGCCTGGAATCCTCAGCCATAAGGCTTTTGTGGTATTTTCTGATCCAGGTAACTAACTTTTACCCTTTATTTTACTTTTATTTAATTTTTACCCTATCTTGTTTACTCAGAACTGGACTGAACATAATAATAAATACGGTCCCTTTCCCTTCCACACGGTTAAGCGGACCTAATTCTCCTCAAACATAAAAATTTAGTACGTTTTTCAAAAAGGAAACGCTTTTAGAGGGGGACATTTTTGTTAAAAACATTTATGGATATTCCTACTTCAAAGGTAACACTCATCAAAAGAAAAGCCACTCTTCCACTGCACAAAGTTTCGAGTAAAAAATAATGGGTGCCTCTATCGTGCATTTGTTCGTTTGATGTTACATAATGCAATTGGTTTATCTTGAATATAAACCGTAAGCTGACAAAGAGACATTTTCAATGGAAAGAAAAAGAGAATTGTCCCATCGCACCACTCAACAAGGACGGAAAATCCCCGTGTTTTTATTCAGGGGTTTTGCTATACCTTAGACAACGATGACGACCCTATATTAAATTGTTTCACGGTGCCCCCAAAGACCCTGAAGTTGTTACTTTTAAAAGCCAGTGAACCTTTAACCTTTCCTAGTAGAAGGAATATATATGTAGGTACAACAGCCCGAAGAAGTTGTGTCAGAAAGAATTACTTTGCTGCAACAAAGATTCAAGAGACAAGATTTATTTGCTTCATGACTCTAAAAGTACTGCGAATTTCTGTGATGTGATGACTAAGGTGGTACGTGGTAGATAGGATCATTTTAGTTTTTCACTTATTCAATGAATACTATATCTGATTAGTTTAGTAGGGTTATTCATCATACTTGTAATTTTTATTTGATTTGCTTTCAGATTTTAATTTTAAAAATAAAATATTTATATAAATATGCACATAAAAATTACACTTGAAACTGTTATGTAGAAAAAAAGGACACACAAAAATGAATTTATGACAAACTAAAAAAATCCACATTTCGGTCGAATCTTCATTTCTGTCATTTTTAAACTCTCTTTCATTCCTGTCCATGAATTCCATCGGATTCCATTGAGTGAATCTTTTCTCAGAAATCCGTCATTTTGGAAATATTTTCCATTTAGATGAGACTAAAAGCGCAAGTATCAATTAGAGAAATATAATAGAAAATTAAGCAAGCGAACAATACAATATACAAATACAAAGAATATCATAATCATACGCGAAGGCAATCGCCAAACCACCTGAAAACACACATAACCACGGATGTTTATTAATCAGTACTTTTAGCACAAAACTTATTTTAAATTAAAATTCATTGAACATCATACCAGCCTCCTCCGTATGTTTCAGCACAGTTTCCGTTCGATTCGCCCCAGTTTTCATCATTATCTCTGTCGTACGTAGAAAATTGCTTCTTGTGATGGTAAAGAAATGAATCCTCTAAATAGTTGGAAAAAATCATTCATTTTCTACAAATACGTATATAGCAGGCAGGCAGTATAATCCCAGATAAAGTCGTTCTTGATCTGTATGAGTACCTAACCTGCTGTGCCAGAATGTGACTCCACAAAGAGACGATAGAGATCCAAACTGCTACCAATATAAAATCTATCATACAGGGCATATCTGTTTTCGCCTTCCCAATTTGTTAAGTTAATTAACAACTCATAAGGGCATTGTCTGGTGAGGCTTCTTAGGTTTTCTAACCCTATAAAATAAAAACATTGGTAACATTTGTATTGTAGGTATTGTACCACCAGTTTAGTTCAGGTCAAAGTTATACCAACCAAACCAATAATCAATTGAGACATTGCCAAAGCCGTTGGTATAATCTTCCCAAGTTCTGTTGAAATTTATTTGTCGTGATGTCCCATAAGGCCCAAACCCACGACGCTGGATCACTGTCCAACCACCGCCGTCAATATCCATATCACAATACACCTGCAATACGTTTTCTTTGCTAAGTATACTATTTATTTATTTATCATTTTTTATCTCGACATTTGTCTCAACTCAACAGACCAGAAAACCCCAGGACTTACATCAACACTGGGTTTGGCTACTCCTTGTGGCCAAATGGTGTACACATCGCTTACATTTTTTCCTCCATCACGAATATCCATGCAATTTTGCTTTTTAGCAACGCGATCATGGACATCACCTATCTTGCAACAACATAATTTAAAAATAACTATGAAAAACTCAATCCTAAAGACAACTTTTAAATAATATACACTTTAGTTTGATATGAATGTAAGGCCATCTGATATATTTAGGAAAGAATTGGATATCCAGTTTCCAACTCTTTCCTAAATAATATGATCTTAATAATCGATGTCCGGTCACGTCTTGTCTTTATGATTTTATTTATTTATAAAGGTTATACCAATACCATTAAAGCTCCCGAATAAGACAACTGGATTAATTGAAGTAATGTGTCGATTTGTTTTTTGGAGTCCACCATCTGGCTTTCTTTGATGAATTGTGTGTCAGCAAAAATGTCTTTGACGAATTTTATATCCGACATTGCTTTCTTCAGAACATCCAATTGCGAAATAACTTCTTGTATCGTTTTCACATCATCCTGTAGTCCCTGGAGCATTGTCAGTTCTTGATAAATGTTTGCTTGCGTTGAGTTGAGTTCAAATGAAAGTCTCCGAAAGTTGGCCTCGAGAAATTGCCTAAGCATTTGTCCTAAAAGAACAGCGGATCTGAAAACGTTTTATTATACAAATGCGAAATTAACCATGATGAAATCAGTGAGATTACAGCCTAAACAGTAATAAATAGTTTGCGTATTTTGCTAGATTAAACTGTTTACTGAGAATCACTGAAAATAAGCCGTCCAGACTTTTAAATAAATATTATGTCACAGAAGAAAATTTAGATTACGTTTCTTTTGTTGACCCCGACGGCTGTTGTAATCCGACTTGTCTTCCTTCTTTAGATTTTTCTCCTGAAAGATTACTAGTAACTGCGCCATTCTCTGGAGAAAGGGCGTGAGAAGGAAGCACTTTCATAATAGATGACACAAGAAAAAACTGAAAAATGGGAACCTGGAGAAGTTTCATTTTGAATGGGAACGCGGCTCAGATTTCAATATAAAAATTATTTATCATTACTTCTTGTTTTCCAAACAAGCTAATTATATAAAACATGTGCAAACTTTCAACATTAACCCTCCACACTAATATGATTTCAAATGAATTTAGCTGAGAAAGCTTAAAGGCGATTTGGTAAGATGCTGTACCTCAATCCGATAGGCGATAATAACATGGACGATACTTAAAAATAAACCAAACTACATAAATAATAGATTTCTTCACACATTTCTGATGTTTTTAAAAAAATGGTAGCCTACAAGTGCACTCAACCTAATTCTGTGTAACATAAACCAACAATGCTACTGAACCGAAGAAACGGCAGCCATAAAAAATAAATAAATACAAACCTTCATGTTTATTTTATTAAGGCCTATTCTTTAACATTTTAAATCTTAAACATCACGCTTATTTACTTTTCATTTCATGCATGAGTTATCGTTATAAATATCACGAGTGCCCTTAAACCTTAAACGGCTCTATGAACAAACGGAAATTGAAAACTTTTCATATTACATATAAACAACAGAAATGTGTGGCAACTATTAACGTTTATGATATAGTATTGCATTAAATTAATATGATTTGATGATTTCGTATTTCCTTAGCCTGAATATTTTCTCAATGAATTGAGCCTAGCAGAAGATTTGGAAATTAAAAACTTGAATTGAATCAATTGAATGAGACTTTCTTGAATATTGCTCCTTCGTTCGATATGCTCATTTCTATCGGGTTCCCTTCACACTAAATTCATAAACGATATTCGATTATAAAATACTAAAACGTTTTTAGTTATCGGTGTCGGTACAGCCAAAGCCTCTGTTTCTCCATAATACATTGTTTCGACATTTCCCTAAAATCATTTCCGAATAGTAGGTAAAAGGCATCACTATTACATCAAATAATAAATAGACCACTTCAGTTTTAACAACTCCACCACTTTTAGATGCAACATTATGTAATACTTTATAACCAAAGCATTCATGCAACTCTAATTGAATTCCAGTGATCTGCAGCCCACCCTCCGTAACTCGTACGATAGTGTTTGACAAGTTCTATTCTATTTGTCTTAAGCCTGTTCGCTCTGTCCTTCCATTATTATTTCCTGAATGACAACTTCAGAGTAAAGGTCACGCACAACATTGGTGGACGGAATATTAATGTTGTCTGCAATAGCATCCACTTATAGCATAACATAACGTAAGTATTTGATGACAAGCAATTGTGCTGTCGCAGAATACAATATTATAAGAATGTATGTATGTATGCTGGAATAGTAGAAGGCGTATTATAATTATGACATGAGTATAGTCAACCGCACCTTCTAATAGTTTCAAGCAGAAGATAATCGAAGGTAGTCTTTTTGAGAAACCATTGATTCTACTTGCAAGCATTGTCCACAGGTCCGCAGGTACTTATGTACTTGCCTTTTGTGTCACTAAAGAGGTGCAAAAATGTGCCTATTGGAGCAAAACAAGACACGCTTCATTTTATTATGTAGGCTAATGATTTCTGATCCACTTAATGTATTAATATATAATCAGTTCGAATTTGGCATTGATGATTTGCTTGCTTTACTAGCAAAGATATTGGTATATTATGCACTCCAATTTCGTCAACATGCAACAATTTTTATGAGTAAAATTGTATACTACGTTTCATAGAATGTAACAAATTGTAATAAACTGTACTAGTAGGTAGACAATTACAAATTATATGTAAACGATGAACATGACGCTTGATGGTTCTCAACAATTACCTAATAATAAAAAATACCCATGCAGTGGACTACAAACATGTTCCATAATTTATTGGATGGTTAAAGGAAAACCTCATCAAAATGCTTCCAGTAGTCGTTGAGGTTCTCTCCAGGAAGAAACATATTGTCCAACTACTGAAAAACTCCATGAATTTACTAGTAATAGTTGTTAATGGGTTTATTGACTTAAACTCGAGTCACCAAAAGTTTGTCTAAATTCACTGTTAGTCACAAGTCGTCATAAATTATATAAATCATGATGACCCGGAAACTCAAACTATCCGGGTTAACCTTCCTCCGTTTATCTCTCTGGTTTTCTGTGATTATGTCTTGTTTTAATTCCGTGTTAGCCAATGGCGAAAATAATATTGGACACGAGGATTCCTGCGATCAAGTAAACTCATATATATAAGACAATACATAACTTCTTTGTGATTGTAATCCGTGGTTTTCTTATTCATCTGAAATCCTGAATCCTGACACAGATCATTCCGAGATTCATTGAACAAGTCATGAAGCAGGAATCAACAAATTGCGAAGAACAGGGAGCCTTTCCGAAACCCGGAAACTGCTCAGTCTTCTTTAGATGCGTCAAGAGTGGAACAAGGATACAACCAGTTATCGAATACTGTACCAATGGCTACAACTTTGTTCATGGAATTTGCTTATTGAACAGCAATTCCTCAGATTGTCCACAATATACCTGTGCGACTTCAGAGGGTAATTATTTCAAACCTAACCTACTCATTTAAATAAATTAGTGTTGTGTAATTGTCATTTTGTGGTTGATGAAATCAAGAAATGTGATTTACGATTGATTTGCAGTGGTTAATGAGATTGGAAATGAAGCAGAGACCAGTGAGTCTGGAGGCAAGATCGAGTTGACTACATTACCACAAGAAGAAGCCACTAACCCGACCACGACTGAAGCTCCCAATGCGGAACAGATACTGTAAGTAACGACCAATTTAGCTTGACATTGTTTATGTTGTTGTTCATTTCGCCCCATACGTAGCCCAATTGACTATTCAATATTGTCTTAACTTGCAGCTCTGAATCCCAAAACGAAATAGTTCTCGAAGATGCTGCACATTCTGAACAGTTGATGTCACATACCGCTAGACCTGAATTAGCAACAGAATTAAATAAAAGTTCAACGGCATCTATTACAATTTTTGCACATCTTTTTCTGTATTGTTTCCTATTTTTATTCTTCGCCTAAATCTAAAAGATAGCAATTAAATGGTTTAGAAACACCTTACACTTCACTAATCTTAATGTTTCCTTACCTTTTTCGATGTCTTTTACTTAATCGTTTGGCAAACATTTTCATACCTCTCTGTATATAGGAAGAAGCGATGTCAATACTTGGAATTCCGTGCTTCGTTAATTTAGCAATTTTAGTGATGTTCGTGAACTTAAGTGCATATCAAAACCATTGCGGTGAAATATATTATGTGAAAGTAGCATTTTGGTTTCTGGTCAAATCTAACGAATGGTGCAATATTGCATTGCAAAAATATATAATTTGCACAGAACTCTATTTACTCATTTCCACTCTAACGAATATTGCTCCTAATTTCGCAATATCTACTCCGGCTGTAGTATTTCGCATTACGTAGACACTAGAGACGCTCGATGGAACATTAATAACATTATTCTCCCTTTTCATGTGCATGTGGTTAGGTTAGTCTTAGAGTGCATTTTCTTTTCAACTTCTCGGAAATGGAAAAATTGTGTGGCAAACCAAAAGGCATTTATGAACAAAAATCATGCATTTAAGCGTAGTATTTAAATTCATGCCTTTTATTTAACACAATTCTCTCTTGTAAACGATTTACTCTCTCATTTTGTAAACTCAGCAGAGCAGTACGTAGTATATCGTTCCATAATGCGTCCAATAGTTGTAACGATATGTTTGCTGATAATATCCTGTAAAACTCAATCTCTTCGGCTGACAAAGTCAACAAAGCAAGCTCATCTAGCTGATTGCAAAGAGGTTTTACTTTACTTTTCTAATTGGAGGAATTATATTTGTACGATACAAATTGTATCGTATCTGTTCAGGGAATATAATATCTATAAAAAATTTAGGTGCTCACACAAAATTTGGAGTGCCCCAGCGTTGGATCCTACCCAGTCGCTGGGATTTGTGATTATTTTGCACGGTGCATGCAGACAAACAACGGAGTTGAAGCAACGGTTGATTTTTGTCCTGATGGGAATATATACCTAGTTAACAGATGTGTGAAGTCACAAAGCATAAATGACTGTCCACAGAGAGATTGCGCTCTGAAACCTGCTACAATTTCATTCCCTTCTACCTCCACAACACCGAAACCATTTTTTCCGACGCCAGTTTCAGCTAGCTCTACCACAATTCGCATACTGACTTCAACGAAATATCCAATAAATCCACATATTGTTCTGTTGGATCCCGATCGAAATCAAGCATTGCAGATCAACTCGAGTCCACCTTATTTAATAATAGTGCCAACAATACTTTTACTTAAAATACAATTAATAAATATGTTCTGCCATATATCATGATACATTTACAGATTCACAGTTTTCTGATTCTTGAGTTGTCAGTATATTTTATATGTAAAAGTAAAAAATAAAATCGTATATATTTTAACATAATTTTTTCGAATATGTTAACTATGTAAGTATTCTAACATTTACACTACGTTTGTGAAACTACTAGTAATAATCCGATTGTATTCCTACCAATAAATGATAGGGCAGTGTTCATTTTTAGCGTGTGCAGGTTTGTTTATCATTCGCTAATTTTTCTGCAAAATGTTTGCTCCATTAATCCAGCTGTGATTGGAACCACGGATGTGACTTTGAAATACTTCTCTTGTTCCCTCAGTTCCATCAACTCCTTCCTCAATCGTAAGAACTGAATAGTAAACATAGTGTTACGGAGTTTTTTTACAAAGTTAATATAATACCTATTAATTAGCATGGAACAGGTAAACCTAAATCTTACAATTAGTTCACTTACACTTCGAGGCGACACTTTTTCCGCCAGATATTTAAGTACATTTCGTTTCAAGAGTTTCTTTACATCTTTCGAAGGCATTTCTTCATCTTCTGTGTCAGAAGACTCTTCAAATTCATCCTAAAAAGAAAAAAAACATTACAATTTTTATTCGAAAGTCTTAATTGAGTTATATATTTTCAATCATAATCATACCAAATCTTTTGTATTGCGTCTTGAAGATGTTCCTGATTTCGATCTCGTGTTACGGCATTTGGAACTGTTTGAAGTGGTGGCATCTGTACTATGGCGGTGATCATTGGTAAGTCTTTTTACTTTTATTCTACCAGAATGAAGCTGAACATTTGACGGAATTGTTAGCGCAGCAGGGTCTGGAGGGGATGGGGTTTGATCAGAGTTACCGTCCTTTACAGGACTTCTAGATCGCCGTCTTTTGTTTCCGCTTCTCTTTCCATCAACTCTTTGTGTTGAAGTTTTTCGTTTTAAACCTTGCTGAGAACACATAACATTCTGAGCAACTTTTTCGATTGATTCAAATGGCTCTTTGGTCATACACGTTCGAGTAGTTCTCTGGAAATAAATTATAAATGAATAAATTATAAAATGCATATTATTATGGTTAAGTAATTTTCTATTGTATCTTCTATTAAAAAACTAATAAATCCCTCACTTTACGCTTGACTTCGTCCAATAATTTAAACTTTTTTGGTGTTAGGCTAGCAATTATTTTATCATTTTCAGCCGAAGTATCTGCATCAACAGCATTCCTTGTCACTGCAATAGTCGAGTCTTCATAAGCCATTTCATCTTTTTCATCATCATCCATAATCCGTTCGATGGTGACTGGATAAATCTTTAACCTTCTCTTGAATGTATTAACAAAGTCTCCTATCTGACATTATACAAATTAAATAAATTATCGCATTTTTTCATTGCATGAACCTGAACCATTTAGCTATGAAATAATTTAATTTTCACCTTTGAACTAAGGTCAGCGGTTTCTCCATTGGTTCCTTTGATTACATAACGGTGGTCTGGATTTAACTTAACCTAAATTAATGTAATAAAGGTATATTTAGAAAGGATTACCTTACATTACAATTCAAATCATTTCAGTGCTTCAACTTACTGCGAAAAGTTGAAGAAATTCTTCCCATGTTAATAAAAGTCCTGCCAGGACTTTCTCCAGGGGAGTATATTGAAGGAAAGTGACAAGTTCCGGCACCGAGGTGGATCGAATGGTAACCGGTACCATGTCGGGCTAAACAAGACAATTAATTACGTAAGGAAATATCAGTGCACTTTGTCCTAGAAATACGCTATAAAATGTCAGGGTCAGTTCAGTTTTCTAAAGTTAATTACTTTAAGTAATCCACTGATTGCGTAGTCACGTATAACGTGACTTTGCAGGAGTTTACAATTCTCAATGATAAGAATGGGACCCAACATACAATTCAAAATTTACGCAAAAGACTACGCAAATAAATTAACTAACCAGTTGTGCCTCCTCGGGGGAGACTCCTGCCTCATCTTGATTCTGTTCCCCATCTTCGGAGCCAGTGTTAGTAGGGTTATTCATAACCTTTTCTCAGAATGAGAAACAACGAAACAAGAAACAATTAATTAAAATCAAATTAGCACACATAAACAATAAAACCGAGCACTTTAAACTTTTTTCTCGGCCACTTCAAAACAAAATGAACTTAATAATAAAAAATGTGAGAAGCGAAAGCAAAACATTTTCTTTACTTCACTTCTGCTGTTCACTGCGGGGTGGGTTGCTACGAACAGATGTATTTTCCTATGCAATGCTAATGCACATCCTCTGAACAAACCAAGTGCTGCTTCAAGTCTGCAGATGGAGGAAGGCGACGCGACCTTTGCTGAAGGCGTACGCGCGTACGGTAAATACGATGCGCAATGATGTCGTTATATTATTCGATGCAAATATTGCAAATACAATTTAAGTGATTTGATAATTTTAAGAATTCATTTCAGAATGTAGTGCAGTGACATGAGATGAGATTTAATTTCAACTTGGAAATAATAATTTTTAAATACGAGAGTGGAACGCTAATTTTTCTCTGTTTGCATTTATTTGCGGACCTCTTCTCATTGGTAAGAAAAGAACGGTCTAAAAACAACGAAAATCTTCAGTTTTAATTTTACAATTAATTGTACGGTACAATGTGTTGGTTGCATACTTTGTTCATTAAGTAGAACTAATTACAATTAAGATTATAACAATATACAAGCCTTCACATTTAACAAGTGGTTTTAACCTTACCAAAAAGGTAAGTTGGCACATTTAAAAAACATTTATAAAGAACAATTCAGGTAATAAGATACAAAATTAGGTACAAAATTAACAAAACGACCGAGCTTAAAGGTACATTTTATATTACAATTTTTATTAATTGAATAAGTTACAAAAATTAATGGTAAATAATAAAGACTTGATTCCAATCCTCCATTTTGCGTTGTAACGCCTACGCAGCGTTTTCACAGCAGTAATTACCCGGAAACCATCCAGATTCACCAGTCGCCAACTTCGTTCCGTGGTACCAACCTGACGTTAATTGAAAATCTTGAATTAGTGTATGACATAAAATGATTGTAGTAGTGGAATAAGGAATTTTAGATTTAATTTACGTACCATCAGGTTGCATCTGAGAAACACGAATAACATCGCCAACGTAAAAGGACATTTCATCAGGTCGTCTGGCTTCGTATGGGAAAATGGCTTCAACTCTCAACTCTTCCTTTGGTTTCATTGCATCCAACTTTGTCTTCCACCGCTCCACTTCAGAATTGGTTCTGGCTGCCAAGAACTGAAGCAATAACAAAACTCACAATAATTAAATCAATGAAGCTTTTAAAAGGAGTTTATTATATAATCAAAATAATCAAACGCAACCCACGTAAACAGTCTCTTTTCTGCTGAAGTGAAGCATGAAGAAATGCTTAAAGTCCTTGGAAATACCTTCCAGATTTGGTAACGCTTTGATACTTGATTCAAGAGGATCAATCATGTCAATTATTTCGTATCTCCCATTCCTGAAAGACATAAATAAATAATAATGTCGAGGTGTAAGAAAAAGTCTTCTCCAGACACAGGTAAAAAATAGGTTTGTCAAAAATTTCATGATGTCTTACGTCTTTCTCCTTGCTACCAATAACTGCTTTGAAAAGAGAAGAAGCCAGTAAAAAGTCCTTTTCGCTTTTCTGAACGTCCAGTTGATTTGATTCCCTCGACCTTGATCGAACGGATTCTTCATGAAATCTCCCTTCATAATAAATTGGCCTAGGTCAGGCAGCGCTTTTATACCCCTTGTAAACTCCAACTTTTCTAAAATTGCCATTGTCTCCTCAGCATCCTGACTTTCTCTAGCAGCATCATTGCATGAGAGCACCAGCTAGTAGAGTAGAAAGTAATCAAATATACGTTTAATTGAGCCTAAACGAGTTATAGCTTTTTGAAAATTAGTGTGCAGTGAAAGAACCACTTACATTAGTCAGGCATTTCAATGCTTCTTCACATTTATTTTTCTCCTTGCCAGCCGCAGTTCTCTGAATGACAGCATTAACAAGGAGAGGAAGTCTTGTAATTCTTTGCATTGGAAGCATCAGAAACGAGTCTATTTGAAGCATTTGACATTTTGCATCTTCTTCGATTCCTTTAACCACACTGACAAATTCATCTCTCGTTTGTCTCAGTCTTTGCATTGTCTTGTCTTGGTATGGCTTGTTTCTACAATATTCCTTGTACACTGAGAACCTCGTCTCTGTATTTCGAGCTATGATCTCACCACTGAAAAATAAATTCCAGGATTAGAGCCTACTACAATGTTTAGATATTTAGGTTCATAAAAAAGTTTATTTTTTTGCGATTTATCAGTCATTAGTAGTAAAAATGGGGAGTGACGGGTTAACTGTTGTCGTTGAGGAATAGATGGGACGTTTACCCAGAGGAGTTGAGGAGACTTTGAGGTTGACGTTGAAGAAGAAGCAGAAGGGGAGGCAAGGAATTCCAAAGGAGGCATTCCAAAGAGGAATACCTTTCTTACATTACTGTTACTTTACTTAAACAAAAAAAATCAGAAAAAAAATTACCAAAGTTCCAAATACCAGGATTCCTCCCATTTTCCAAGCAACTCCGATAGAAACGCTTGCGAACAGTCCCTCACTGTAAAGCGTGCCAAATTTGCATAAAAACATTATTTTATTATAATCATAAGCGTGATCAGATTGTTACAAGAGATCCCTGAATTTACATATCGTAAACATCAAGAAACAATTTGCTCGGGTTTTGTTATTACGTACCCTCTTCAATATTTCCAAATAAATATCCCCTTTCTTCCTCCGTTAAGACGCCTATAAGCTCTTCATTCTTGTAAAACAAGGTAATCAATACGTCGAGAGATTTAAGGTATGAAACTTCGGAAGTGAGTATCTCGAAAATTGCTTCTTGCAATTGTTTCTGCTTGTCAGAGAGAATAGACAGGATGCCAGAGGTTACAACGCCAGGTAATTCACACCACAAGGTTCGCTGACCCACTTCGCAAAAAAAAAAAAATGCAAAAAATTGTGTATTAGTTACTTTTTAAATCTCATTCTATAAATATATTATGTATATCATATTATTTTAAATATAAAACCCACCTCGAGGAACGAGCATGTCCAAAGTAAGTCCCAAATTCTTAGGAATCACTGGTTGGTAATCGTCATCAGGCTAAACACAAAAATACATCCATTCATAAGTATGTAATTTTAATACCATTCAAAATCGCAGAGTTTTCTGCAGTATGGCATCTCTCATGTAAAAAACCGTTTTATACAGGAATGAGAAAATGAGATTCACCACGAAAGAAATAATCATTCACGAAGATGAGATGAGATGTGATAGAAAAATATTTTTTATTAAAGATTGAGAAAGCGGATAGTAATTTTACCTTGAGAGATATGCCGTACGTATAATACTGGTAAAGAGGTTCCTCCTCCATTGAATAAATCGGTTGAACTTGAGAAACAAAATTGCGAATCAACTCAGAGTCCGAGTCGTAGAAATCTGAGTCATCATAATCGTCCTCATTTTTCTTGTCGTAAATGCTGTAATTGCTGACACTATCTGGCAAAGCAGGCACTGTGGCGCATTCAGGTGGTTCTGGCGGTGGTATGCTGGGTCGCGAAATTGGTGGTCTAATTGGTCTAATCTGTGCCCCGCCACCACCACCAATTGAACTATTGTTACTATTAGAAATTTTTCCGTTAGTGTTCGTGACCACGAGGTTACTTCCCTTCGAACTCACGCTGTCATTCGTCATTGCATTTGTAGATTCATTTGTGTTAATACCAAATGCTGGCCACTCTTCCAAGCCGCACTTTGACGTTTTTCGCATACCCATAATCTTCTTTGCGATTTTCCTCCCTGCAGTTTTTGCAATAGATGAGAATTTGCTGGGTGGAGTTGGAGGCAGTTTATCACTGACTCCATAAATGGAATCAGTGGTGGTGGTAGTTGCACTCGCGCTTGTTGAACTGGAGCTACCCACCGTTTGACAAGAAGAGGGACCGTACTTGGAAGCTGAACCTGACTCGCCATACTCGTTAACACTTCCGCTACTGTAGCCGTACGTGCTACCCGAACTTACAGAGGGTGAATGACTATAAACCGATCCCGTTTTTGAGTTAGTTGTAGTAAGCTTATTTGTTGTGAAAGCGGCTGCAGGAGCCGAGCTCCTCCGCTTTCCAGGACTAGCGACGCTAGGTTTTCCACCGTCACTGTAGGTTGCCGTAAGTTGATTAGTGATTCCATAAATAGGCTCTTCATATAATGATTCGTAGGTTGATGCATTTGATGGAGGCAGGGGCAATGGCTTGTTGAAAATCTCGTTGTCATCTGAAATTTTAAAAATGAGAAAATTGTAGCATTTCAGAAAAGACAATGACAATGGTGCGTATAACTGAGAATTATCGCAACAAATGACCAAATATATATACAATATATGTAAGTGTATAATTATGCACACGTTTTAATTTACTCCTTGTCCATTATTTTCTTATTGTAATAAATGTTACAAATAAGCAATTTTATTGTATTCAATTCAAATGTCAAAATATTCATCATCATCATTCATTGTTATTTGGCTTCTGTGTGTATGTGGGAGAAATTTTCAACTTTTACAAATTCGCTTGGCGAATGTATAGCAAACACTTCAGATGTGAACAACTTTAAATGAAAAATTACCCTTGCAAACTACAAGAAAATTAATGCAATTATGATGACCGACTCACTTCGTTATCTGAAGAAGCGAGTGCATGTGTTATTATGAATGAATGAATGAATGAATTAAAATTAACTAACAAATAGTGAAATATTCTCATACCCCTGAACAGCAAATCAACCATTCCGTTGATTGCTCGCACGCACAGTTTCGCTCTTCCTTTCGTTTCTACAATTCTCATTTGATTACTATCACAGCTCATAAATGCTAAAATACCCTGTGCACAATTGCGCGTTTAGATAAAGAGGGTGGCATAACTGCCTTCTGTGCATTCAATTTGCATGTCTAATTTTTTAATTGATTTATTATTATAACTAACAGACTGGGAGAAAATTTAATAAGAATTTAGTTGATTGAGAAGTGAGTGACCATAAAACTCATTCAGTTTTCTATCTTGACACCTTCGATGCAAATCTAGTTGTACTTTGTAGTCTTGCCCAATTTTGGCTTGTGTCGCATTTTAAATTCGTTTTTAATTAAGGACCTGGCATAGAAGAAGGAAACTTTTTAAAAAGGAAATCTATGTTCAAGTTTTCAGCATAGCCGGCGTAATGTAAATTAGTTTTTTACTTTTAAACAAAACTTCCAAATGACACCGTTTAATTTAACAAGTGGTAAAGCATATGAATACAACATGACGTATATATCCATTAGAGTATTAGTAATTTAAAAGAAAAAAATGGTTGCAATGCAGCAGACGTGAGATTGAAATGAAAATTCGCCTTGACTTAATTCAAGCAATAACTCACTTAGTTTTGCGAATGTGTAAGTAAAATCGTAATGTTTTGCCTTGAAACTACTTCAGAGAAATTCTTGAGCGTTTTGATTGCAATAAAGATATTTTCGTTAGTCAAGGTTGCCATAAAGCTATTTTTTACTAATTGAAGGAAGCAACAGACAGGGTGAATTACTCCATAATGAATGAAGTTAAGCAGCCGCTTGTGCACAGCGCGCAGTATGTAGCAATTAGGATGGTATTTGTACATCGTAGGTGTTCTTCCAGACGAAGCCTACACACTACACACAAACCGGTAGCGTTTTTGCCGCCACAATATGTTCATGTTATATTTTATTAGTTTTGCAGCCTACAGTCTTATGGTGTGAAACGAAGGGAAAGCCAGCAATGATGATAAACGGAAGTAATTATGACGAAAATTTGCCATTTAATATAAAACGTGTGAGATAAACTAAACTTTAAACTTGTACGTATCAGCAAGTTCCCATGATGTAATTTTATCAAACAGCATTTATGAAAACTTGAGACTCAGATAACCTTCAGGCTAGCTTGCTAATTATGCAGTTTTGCAGTAAACAGTAAAACAAACAAGCAAAGGATCTCTATAATAATCTACAGCATTATCTTTTCAAAATCGTATTATCCAATTTTTCTACCGAATCATTTTTATTTTTATTACAAAGAAAATTTGTCGCATTTAGGAAAACCAGTTCTACTTTTTGTATCAAAGAATTATGCTCCTGATCATACGTATGTGAAACTACAGAGATTCTTTGAGTGCATGTTTCACTAATTTAATTCACAATTGCATAAATTTTATAATAGCACTCTTACAACTAGGCCTTCGTCTCCTTCGTCTTACTTACAAACAAGAATATAAAAGCAAGATAATCCCAAAATTATGAAATAGTTTTTAGATAACACCCACTCTGTCCATTTATTTGTAACTCGCAACACCATTTGTGGAAAACTTGGATAGGTACAGAAACTTGCGTTACCTATTTGCAAAAAAACAAAATGACAACTTGAGCCAAAGAAATAGGCAAAGTTAAATTTAACATGTTGTAGACGCATTTATGATGCCTTGATGACGACACAGTGAAAAATTGCCTGAGTGGGTTGAAAGAATCCGTAACATAACCTCGAGAGCAATAGCCGTGCCATATATGATTAAACAAAATACTTATCCAAAATCTTAAACACTTGTAAGGAGTGGGGACCCATCCACACATCTTGCTCATTTTTCAATTGTTGGCTAGTTTGACTTCGGAATATTTTGTTTGTATGAACTATACACATTTATACACAAGTATTGTCAGCCAAATTAAACTTGTTCCATATACAGCTTCTTTGTTCATTTGCTTGCTGTGTTTAATCTTGTGAACTTGTATTAAAGAGGTTCGAACTGAAAATAGGCGTGTTGCATCAATAGATTTTATTCTGCATTCCATAATAAATATTTGATACTCTTTTCTGCTACCACTGCATGTTTCGGTTTCCTGTTGAAGTGCCCATAAAAACTAGATTGTTTGTCCAAATGTTTCAATCCTGTCACAATTCTTACTCAGGTTCATTTTTCATTTCATTCAATTAAAACAAATCTATACAGAGGTTTATAATTGTATCATGATATTGATATGATATTAAAACCAATAACCAATGTCAAATGAATCTTCTGAAATGTATTGTAGCAGATTTATATCTACATATACTTTTCTCGTGAGTTCAGACGGCTAGTTTGTTCATACTGCTTCTAAGAAGAAAAGTAGTAAAAAGTGATGATGGGTAAAAGTTCAAGCATAAATTAGAAAATAAAATGGACTAATGGACATTAATTCTATGTATAATGAAAATGTACGTTGTTATAATGCGACTGTACATCATTACAAATTAATAAATTGAATAAAGTTAGCGTGCACCCAGGTCAGTTTCATATGGGTACAGCGTATAGGAACAATTATCAGAATTGCAACGACAATTGAAGTTTTACTTCCTTTCCCAGAGTCGTGCGAGTTGTATTGACACCGACTTTCGATTCAATAAAAAGTATTGTTAGGTGATGTATGTTTTGTATATTAAAATTGAATTGGCGATATATTGTAAAACTTAAGTACTTGTTTTGTGAAACAAACGAAAATGCACCCAGCGCAGTAATACATCAACTATCAAAATTGAAGCATGAAAATCTCTCAAACAATTAATAATTTTTCGCAACTCGCATAGATGTCTTGTCCTAGGTGTTTCGAGTTAATGACTAATGTCTGCAGTTGTATCCTCCTTCAATAATGAGAAATACAATTCAGGTAAATCACTTTGCACTTAAATGAAGAAGTAAAAACAGCAGTTTTGAGCTCATTTGGTGAAAAGCAATGTCATGTAGGCCACTGTGTGGGACGAAGCATGCTCATAAGAACTATTGTATAGTAATGTAAAACTTGTGTTATTGTTTGTTGCTGACGCCAAACGTTACGTGCGCACGCACCTGAAAGCGCATAAAAATTAGCAGCCTCTATTCCTCTACCTACCTCATATCGGTTTATAAGCAAGGAATTCCTTCGACGTGACAGTGAGTACATGCGATCTTGTTTGGTCATCATAACCATATCACATCGAATAAAGCAAAGTTCACTGTCTTTGGGCTATGAAACCAAGTAAAAAGAATGAGCACTTTGTAATCATCTTGCAATTCCAACCTACAACAAACCATTCTTATAACAGATTGCTTGTTACGGTCACTTTTTTGCGGAATTGTGGTTTGACCCAGGAGAAACATCAAAAAATAAATTTGTTTACGTACATTGTTTTTACAAAATTCTGAAATTTCTGCCCAAAAAATGGAGTAGACATGCGCGGTAGAGAAAGATGGTTAAGGAGAGGATTAAATTAAGGCTAGAACTGGTACACATTTGTTCAACATCTCATCAGCTCTCTCCTCTTTTAGAATACTCCAACAACATTTACTCACGTTCAATAATCATTGTTGTAGTACATAATGCGCTTCACAACAACTTTCTTGTTGAAAGAGAAGCAACAAGCAATACTTGTAGCAGAGTAACACGCAGAGAAAGTAATCATCATAAGCCATTATTTTCTGATTGCTAAAATGTTAGACTTGTACAAAGTAAAATGGCGTTACATTATTTACAACGCTTCTCTAATGCAAAACTAGGATTCACCGACACTCCCCAACTCCCTTATCATTTAGGCGTCCGATGTTCAATGGCATCTGAATAAAACCCAAGTTTCTACCAAGTCGAAGCTTCCTTAAATTTCCTACTAATTTGCTACAGGACTAACCAAGTCGATACACCCACTTATAAAAGTGAGTTGCATTGTTGCATAATAAACTATAGTAATTCCTGAGACAAGAAAATTATCGTCTACGGTATCGGGTTTAGATCATCAATTGCAGGTAATTGATACGTATTTAAAGGTAAATAATCGTGTTATGTAAAACAGACCAAGCAATCGTCATCTATTAAGTAACGCAAGACGGTGTATAAAATAAAACGTAATTTATCAACGGAATCATTGATGTGAAACATTTGCATATAAAAGGAACATTTAGAGCGTAGAGAACAACATTAGGGTACTATTAGACCAACGATAATGTAGGAAACTGATAAAGAGAAAAAAATGTTGATAATGAATACATACATAATCTGATAACTACCTAGAGTTTTTTATAATATTATATCAAAACTTAAAGATTTATTATACCATAATATAACATAACATAATAACGCATATTATCAGAAATACGATATGCTGTAACAAAATAGCATATCTATGCAAAATCTGCAGAGTCAACGGCGACTGACTTTACCTCAGGGTACATTTTTCCACATTGTTTATAATAATTCGTTAATTCCTGATTCTTTGCTCTGAGGCAACCTGGGATTTGATGCGATACGATACAGTACAGTCAAAGGAGTGAGAGGAAAATTGAGTTAGTTCTACCTATCGCTCCAACAACCTGAAGTCATTAAAAAGATTCGACATGGTTGACGAAGATCTTTCTTTAAATCTCGTTTACAACTGATTTTGCATTGCGTTTGTTTGTATGACATGTTTGATAGACGGTATCTGCAACAAAAATGCACATTCACAATTC
>VYYJ01000655.1:0-48652 GCA_021029165.1 Cyphoderus albinus | reverse complement strand
GACGTCGGGACGGCCATACACAAGACGGAACCACATTCTTATGAAAGCATAAGCTATAAATGGAAGATCCATTTAAGCTAATAAAACTCTTTTTTAACTGACACTGAGCTGGCATTTTATCCTTCAGCATTCTTATGGTTTTGTCATCCAGTTAATTTTCTTTCATCAGGGAACACTTGGCACTGTAAGAGCACTTAAAACTAAACTATTGAAAAAATGTCGTCATCATCCGAAGTGGAAAGCAACCAACCGGCAGCGCCCAGCTTAGAGCCGTCCCCCCCTACCGCTAATAGTGGCATTCAGAAAAAAGTCGACTGGGACGCACTGACACCCATCGACCGTGCAAAATTGGCCGAGGAAGAGAGTATATTGAATAAGAAACTAATGCTGTTTGGAACAGACGTCAGTCAGATCCCCTGTTTCCGGAATAGTTTTCTCTATGGAATCACTGGAGGAATAGGAATTAGCATAGCTCATTTCGCTATTTCCAGTAAAGTTTACAACGCCACAAGATTTGGCTTCTGGTCATACATTGCGATCACGTCCTGCTACTGGTGTCATTGTAGGTATGAATATTCCTCGTTAAAGTTCCAGTACGCACAATTAAAATACGCTATGCAAAAAAGTGTACAGGCAGAGGGAACCCCTAACGCAATGCCTCGAGGTCGAGAACCTTAGACCTGTTAACTTAACTAAGTAGTTACTTTTGTAATTATTAGGTTATTACTTAAATAAAGTCATATTTAAACGTTTTGTATGGTTATTGTTGAAAAAGGTCTGCCTGTCAATGCCAAAGTATCGTAGAAGAATAAAGTAGTAAAAATGTGATATGCAATTGACTAAATAAAAATGTTTTTGTAGTGTTCAACATCTCAAGCAAGTAATGTAAAGTCGTAATTTTCCGAATTATTCAACTCTCAGAGTGTGCATTTTATTTATAAAAGCTTTTTCCTGTTTCTTGAAGAAACCAATGAACATAAATTGAAGCAGTTATTGCAAAGTTATTTTTACAACGATAATTATTAAAGTGGTTAAACCATGGGAGGATAGACATTATACTTGGGATCAAATCATTTCCTATTTAATCATTCAGTTGTTAAATTTTGAAAATCTTTAATTAGGTAAATAAGTTATTTTATTCAGTTTTCATTGGTTCTGCCGAGGAGGCGGTATCCATTTCTTCTGCTACTTGGTATAGAACCGGTTCAATCGTCTTTCCTTCCGCAAGCTCTAATCTTCTTGGCCCGTAGAGAAGAACGTAAGCGATATGCCAATCGCCGCCACCGGACAACTTTAGCACGTCTTCAGATGTAACTGTGTGAACTTTGTCATCGTCACACATTAACCAAACGTCTTCGCTGTGCTTGACCCATGCGACGTAGTGTCCCGAAGAGGACGATCGGCCTTTATGAGTTAGAACAGCCTGGAGTTCGTAAAAGCCGGAATTATTCGATCCTTGGTCTGTTGAACATGATTCAAAAATAGAGTCACAAAAATTGTAAATCTGGGTTGATTTGATATTGAAATATTATTACCATCTTGGAAATGATAAGGAGCAAAATTTTTAGTCTTTGCATCGTCTTTTGCTTTTCCAGGTTTTTCTTTTCCTACAATCAATTTTTTCTGAGCTTCTTCATCTTCCCATTCCTTGAACTTTTCTCTCATTGGGAGTAACTTTTAAAAACAAGAATGGGTTCGATTATTACATTTTATTTATAATTATATTTTTTTATTTTGAATAATCTTAATTGGTCAAAGGCCTGGATTTGAATTTACTTACGCGTTCTTGAAGACGTTTCGAGCACAGATCATACACATCCAGAGACATTGGAAACTTGACATCTTTTAAAATTTTGGCATTCACACCTGGCGCGCCCTGCTTTTCTTTAAAGAAAAATCTCACCATCTGGACAGTTAAATAAGCTGGCAATCTATCAATTTTTGATGTCTTCGTGTACACAGCGTCCCGGGCAAGTGTTGGTGAGTTCTTTGTGATCTTCTCCGTTAATTTGCTAATCAAGCCGGAATGCATGTATCTTGTTTCTGTTTCAATGAAACAACTTAGCTGTAGAAAACTTTCAACACTTGTCGACACTCCTTCTTCTTCCGCTTCGTCACACTTCATTTCGACGGCGAAACGGCCACCCATATACTGATCGACAATGGAGGGTTGCTTGGAATCCTTCTCAGCAGGAAGTTTCTGCTGGAAAGTGCGAAGCAATTCCGTCCAACATCTAGATAGTAATTAAATCAATTGAAATTAAACAAGCACTCATAAAGGCAATCAATATTCCAGGAAGTAGCATGAACACACTTACTCGTTTGCATCTTGTTGAGATAAATGACCATGATTATCTCTTTCAGAAAAACGTGGAAAAGCCTTATGCATGGCCTGAAGCAGAATTAACGGAGGGAGAGCAACCCCCTTGTCCATTGTCGTAAATACATCTCGCAGAGCAGCTGTAACCGAAGTTTGAGTGTCAGGAGCTGCAACACCACCGGAAAACGTTTGCAGGGCCACTGTCAGGGCTGGTACAGTTTTCAAACATTGAACCGTTGCGTTCATATAGCAAGTGTTTCCAAGATTTTGTAGTCCCAGTGGAAGATCCATCTAAATATTGAAATGAAGCCAAACACTTGATTTACAATGAAAGTTTGTTTACTCGAAACCATACAGAAAGTAGAGTATAATATTACGGCTGAGGCAATTTCTGCTTCATTCATATCCTCCATGAATTTAACTTGCTCCGACGGACCTGTCGGTATAGCTTCCTCCTTGGTGCCCATCATCAAAACAGTAGCGTTGTTTGTAATAGGAAAACCCTCCCAACTTGCCCCCAACGTCTTTCCTTTCACCATGACCTAATCATTGCATCATTCAAGTTGATTAACTTCCATCACCCAAAGATTTAAGGTGTCTTCACTAAAATAAAATAAATTAAAATACCTTCTGACGTTCAGGGAGGACCTGCGTAAGAGCATATATTTGCGCTTTAAAAACATCAGGACTTTCTGATTTATCACACTCAACATCCTTATACACTTCTCGGTTCCATTTCACTGACACTGAAAATCAAATAATAGATGATTTTGAATTATACAAATTAGCCGTTTTCAAATAAATGCAGGCATTCAATATTTAAAGTATTTAAGTACCTTTTAAAGTGGTCATTTTGCTTCAGAAATAGATGTAGTTGTTCCAGATCAAGTCAGCAAAGCAAACTTAGTAAAACAGTTAATTAAATAATTGTTTGTTGTATTTAACGACTAACGTTCTATCTAATCCCGAAAGTTTAATCAACAGTAGTTGACAGTAAAAATTTTACTGTAAAATGATAAAAGACTGGATTAGTGCGATTTCAATATTCACTGGTAATTACAGATAATTATAATTATTTTAGATTCCAGTTGAATGAGTGTCTCCTCGAAAGATGCGAAAATGAGAATAAACGCAAAACCACTTTTTGTTTGAAAACGACACTTGGCAAAGATAAACTTTCACTTTGAACTTCAAAGTTTGGAGACTCTGCTGAAGTGGCGAGAGAATTTGCTGAGTAGGATGACGGTACAGGATTTGAATTTTGTTGCCGGCTCCTTCCAACACAGGAATGCACACAGCCAACACTTTTCTATAGTGGTCCAACAGCTCAATGATTTTTTGTCGCACAGTGCCCCTTCTAATTGTAAGTCGAAGCGAAGCTCGTCTACAAAGTGCATCGTTGTGCCTTTCTCTTTCGAAATAGATTCAAAGTGCAAGCCCACTCATTTCCGTTTCCGGTTGTATTCTTGAATAATGTTCAAAGGAAAACTACCGTTAACTTTATTTAACCTTCACAAATGAAGAATGCATTAACATTTTATAGAATGCTATCGATTTTCATTGTATTTCGTTATGATCAGCATCAGCATTTCTGCTGCAGCAATTCTTTGCAGTAGTATGTGCGTGAATATTATCTATTTCTGTATGAAAAACTTTCACCATTGATTTTTTGTACTTTCTCCTCCTCCCCTTTAACAAGATCGGAGAAAGCTGGGAGAGTTGGCTTTGAACTTGCAGGGTTTTACGGTAAGTCAGTCATTTCAACTCTTTTCTCGGATTCGGAACTCTCATCAATTTTTTCGCTGATTTAACTTTCCTCGTTTTATTTTTTACATACTACTTTATTGTGTGAAGCATTCGGTAAGCATCTTAAACGTTATTGCGTAATTCGTTGGTAAATGATTATTTACGACGCAAAAGTTAAAAAAACCTTTGTAGCTAGCATAAACTGTTCATCTGTGAAAAATATTTTTATGTGCTTATGAAATATAGCATTATTGTCGTCATTTTTTGCGTAAAAATTTCTTACTTTATCAAACCAAATTACGTGTGTACGCTATTTGTTGAGTGAGAAGCATAAACAGCGTTAGTGTTGGTGAAGTTACGCCTCCAACTCATCATTGTCAAGAGCTCATGTGTAACAAAAACAAAGTTCTTTCAAAAACAATCTCATTGCCAGTCACTAACGTAAAGATGAGATGCTTGTGTAACCAAATGACCTTGAAATCAACTGGAGATCTGAAAGAGCTCTGTTGTCGACACAATTATTTTTTTTATCGTTATGCCCTTAAGCATAGTAGAGAAAGGAAAGAGTTAAAAAGAGCACACATACAGCGAAGCGAGCATGTTTATTTAAAATCACTTATGTACTAGGTGAACCCATATAAATATAAAATGAAAACATGAGATGCTTCTTCTATTATATAATCAGTTAGAGAATTCCTGTGTGACCCTAATATTCTCATATAAGCTGGACCACGTCCACGGTTCCGTGTCAAAGTAATACAATCTAGATTATGCTGTAGCACGAACGAGAAAATATTTTTTAGTTGTTATTGTGCCTCTTGTTCATGAACAAATGTTTATGGAGAGGAGCTTATATCGTTCATGATCAAGATTTATTAAGTGTGCTATTTCTAGCAACAATACAATTTTTTTTAGGTAATTGGCGTTTAAAAAATTAACGCACTTCTAAACGTTTGATAACACAGATCTCAGCAAGTTTTTTATCTTAGACACTAAGCCATTCTAATATTTTGAAAAAACATTCTTTGAAATCCCGTAGCATACCGACCGATTCTACTCAAATACATACATATCTGTAGAGAAAAATTTGGCTTGGCATTTTGGCATCTTCCGTCCTTCGGAAGCTATTAAGTTCATTACAACCAATTTAGTCAATTTAGGCCAATCTTTTAAAGTTCATTACTTAAATACCTACACAAGCGTATGCTATCGTGAAATAAAACTATAAAATGTCATACACTGTTTGGGAAACTCTAATTTTAATGACCACGTTTTGATCATAAAATATTTTCATGCAGAATCACGAAACGGATTCTTTTTAGTATTCAGAAAAATTTTACTCATTGAATATACTGTACAATATTGTTCATTGATTTTCCAGGATTTAACTCACATTTCCTCAGCTCTTCGCCTTTTTCGGTGAGCTGAAATTTCAGTATTCTCAGACTAAAAATCATGGCAGCCATGTCGTTAGGAATTAGCAGGCTCACTCTGCGCGCCGCCGCTTCCACATCAGGTACTTTCATCAGGCCAACTATTTTTTTATTGTTTTATAATTTGTATGAGTACCCAAGTTTTTTTTTCTTTAAAGCAATTCGCCACTTCAGTGCAATTGCCGGTGAGCCCTCGGGTCCATCTGTAAAAAGTTCTAGTATTCCAGGACCAGTTTCCAAACAGTTGATTCAAGAGCTCGGCAACTTACAGGTAAGTTTCAAAAGAAACAAATATTAAGGAAGCCTCAGTTAGATAGGGGAATTCAATTTTTTTTTGTCGTTGCAGCAAACCGGGCATGTTCAAATATTTGTAGATTATGACAAATCGATTGGGAATTATATGGTGGACGTGGACGGAAACGTCTTCTTGGACACTTATACACAAATCTCATCCATTCCTCTCGGTTACAATCATCCCGAGTTATTGAACCTTTTCAATGACCCAGCGCATGTGGTATGATTCATGATGTATTCATATAAAAGAATCCTACATATTACTATTTTTAAGGACTCTGAAATTCATAAACCTAACATTTACTCAGAAAACATTAATAAACCGTCCTGCGCTTGGTGTATTCCCAGGCAAAGAGTGGGTCAATGAGTTAAAATCATCATTACTGGAGGTACAACTTAAATGACTCTTTTCTTTCACTGGTTTCGTTTTAAATATTGCTGAACAAGTTATGGCACTTGTGTGGTCTTTTAAATGCAGTATGCACCCAAAGGTCACACCCAATTCACAACGATGGCTTGTGGATCATGCTCGAATGAGAATGCTTTCAAAGCAATTTTCTTCTGGTATCGCAAGAAAGAACGCGGCGGCAGCAAAGAATTCTCTCCTGCTGAGGTCGAAACTTGCATGATGAACCAAGCACCTGGGTCGCCATCCCTTTCAATCTTGGCATTTGATGGTATTTAATAAAAAATACTTTGTGAGAAGGATTAATATTTCCCCAAAGATTAAAGATAAAATGCAAATTATTTTTATTAGGCGCATTTCATGGCAGAACACTGGCGTCTTTAACATGTACACATTCCAAACCTATTCACAAAATTGACGTACCTTGCTTCGATTGGCCAGTGGCAAAATTTCCACGCTACAAATACCCATTAGAAGATAATGTTCGAGAGAATCAAGAGGAAGACAAGCGCTGCTTAGCAGACGTTGAAGAGAAAATTGATGAATGGGCCAAAAAGGGAAATCCTGTCGCTGGAATTATCGTCGAGCCCATCCAGGCTGAAGGTGGAGATCACCACGGCTCCAATGAATTTTTCCAGGGTCTACAAAAGCTAGCTAAAGCGAAAGGAGCCGCACTTCTAATAGATGAGGTGCAAACCGGTGGCGGACCCACTGGCACTCTTTGGTGTCACGAACAGTTCAACTTACCCACTCCTCCTGATGTTGTCACATTTAGCAAAAAAATGCAAACTGGAGGATTTTATAATCTTCCAGAATTTACGTAAGTGGGTCAATCAAGGTTTAAATTCAATTCAGCACGTTCAAAATCATAAATTGCGTGTTCAACTATCTATGTAGACCTGATCATGGATACCGAATTTTCAACACGTGGATGGGCGAGCCAAGCAAGGTCCAAGTGTTAAAGAAAATTTTGGACGTGATTAAACGGGACAATCTTTTAGACAATGTGCAAAAAACAGGAAATTTGCTGCTGACCGAGCTTAAAAATTTCCAGGTTGGCTTTTCTGCAATTTGTATGAAAACTGCAACTCCTTACATTTTTGGTAATAAGCATATTCCAATGTTTTCCCCAGAATAAATATCCAAACCTCCTAAACTCAGCTCGAGGGAAAGGAACATTCTGTGCTATTGATTGCTCTTCAACAGCCTTGCGTGACAAGATTATAAATGAGTTGAGAAATGCTGGTAAGACATTAATATTTAACGTAGCGTATGTGTACAGATTATGTATATGAAATTCTACTTTCAATGTTTCAATCATTCTTTCAAGGTGTTCAATCTGGGGGATGTGGAGACAAAGCGATTCGTTTCCGACCCACTTTGGTTTTTCAGCCGAAACATGCTGCAATTTTCTTTGATAAATTGGAGTCTGTGATTAAGAAAGTCTAAAAATGTGAAATTATAGTATTTACATGCCCGTATACTAAACAACTTAGTCGAGAACCGAAACCGTTTTTGTGTGAAAAAAACCTATAACAGAAGCCAATAATGGAGTAATGCATTCTGCTAACATTAAAACATAAATATCAATCGCGACTACAAATCACTACTAAAAGCAAAGTTTTTGACTTAAGAATTGTTTAAGAATCTTTCACAATTTGCACCCAGTATTCACATGCTTTATTTTTATGACTTTAAGTATTTACCACAGTTCGAGATGATACAAGGCATCATTGTGACTAGAAGGTGTAATTTGTGTAGACTAATAATTGGCTGAAATAACGGCCATTGAATTAACCAAGTCTTCCATTTAACTGCTCTTCCTAATTTTAAAAATTTACACAACTAATCAAATTCATGAGATTATGTAAGTAATGTAGAGCTTTAGTACATATGTAACTTGAAATAAAAAATATAGAGAAAAATTAAATGTTAAATCGTGTATTATGAACTATGAATCGTTTGAAAATAAATATTGCTCTAAAAGAAATTGCTGTAACGAGTGAGAGAATATGTTTATTTGACAAAACTCACGACGACTTCAAATATTCATTACATGCATTATAATGTAGATATTTTTCATGTTTAAAATTCGACATTTAGTAATTATTACAATTATTTATTGAATACACATAATATAACATAACATTCTCCTCAACTACACAATTTAAACTGAATTGTACGCAGCAATCACCTTAATTGGTACTCAATTAATTCATCATTGTTAACACTTTCCACATATAAGAAGTGCAATTAATCCTAAGCTTCATCCAAGAGAGAAAAACACGTACAAATTATTATTTTCCTTCCTTTTCTTGAATAACGACCTTTCATCATGCCATGCCATTTCATTTGTCCTGCAATATTTTTTTCCAAAATGATGCCTACTCTTCAGTACATTTTCCTACATAAATCTTAACATATATTAGTCCATTTTTAAAAATTGAATTCATTGTGTATTTTATTGAACAGTATATAATATTGAAATAGCCATTTAAATGGTGAAACTGATTTTATTTAATTGTAATAACACGCACGACACATTTGCTATCCATGTTCTTTTTATTATGCTATAGTAAACGAGAAACGGACAATGATCACATAATTTGATAATTTTTTTTTCTCTCTGGTTTTTCTCACTCCTTCCAAAACGCATCAAAACAGTTTTCTTAAAACTAATGATTGTATACAGCTATTACACTTAATAATGATAATCATCATAATAGTAACCGACTTTTTGAACAACGATATAAATTAATTTACTTCTTACAATAATAACAATGTACACAGTTTAAAATGTCGAATTCAAACATTGTTTAAAGTGTGACACAATTCTAAACATTAGATTTCTACAGTTGCATTAACTTCCACATTAACATTTTTATGAAATACTAGTAACAAGTTATTTAATAATAATAATCATGCCAAAGTTGGTTTTCTTTAAAACTGCTAGAAATGTACACAAAAGTTTATTTACAAAATTAGAGCTCTTCTAAACATATTATCCAGTGCGGATAATTGGATCATCTCATCATTTTCCCCGATTTATCGTTCCTCCAACAATAATTTCAGAAATCCGAGAATGCTACAAAACTAAAATATTAGCTACTAAATAATTATTGAGTGAAGAAGGAACATGGTAATTTAGAGAAAAATTACACCAACAACATTTAACTACACATTTAAAGTCATCCTACTAAGTAAGAAATTATTCTAATTCTCTAGACGAGCATTTTTCTTTTTCGCTACAAGACGACTAGAATTTCGCAGAAAAATGATTATCTGACAAGCCCTTTTCATTGTGCCTCAGCAGTTGAAAATTTTACCAAATAAAAGGAGAGTCTTAACGAAAGAAAAGTTCTTCATTATAATGCCGGTTTCTTTATGCTTGGTTATATTGTATAGTCCGTAGCAAAACTGGCGCACTTTCACTATTATTACTTATGTATGTTTCGTTCTACCTCTAAGTTAACACTGTACAAGATAAGAGTAATTAATAATTAAGTAGGTAGTACATTAAAGTTTTTCTTTTACTTAGCTGAAACTCCTACCGCATTGGTTTGTTCAATCTCGTTTTGTGATATTACTTCTTAATAGAAAATAAATATTGACGCTTTTTACTACGTTGAACACCAGTCATGCATAATATTACAAATGTTTTTACATTAACTTAACAATAAATAACCTAATTATCAATTATAAAATATATATATTATATCACTTCGTAATAACAAGTTGTATTAAATGTGTATGGCATCTTTTTCATCAAACGTAGGATCACCTACCTTAATGGTAATTATGAAGGATAACCTTGATAGAAGTGAGCAGTCCTAAAGAGTAAATTATTTTTTACTAAACACAGGAAAATTATTACTTTCGAGATTCCATTCTGTTAGTAAGACAAAGAAGGTACAAGATTAAAGTTAAAATACACTCACCTGTACGAACAAAATAATTTCATAACTAACAAAAGCTAAACATAATTACACATTAACTAAATATTCAGACACAAAATGCTTCAAAATATCACCATTTTCTCAGTTTCGAATGACTGAGAAATTTAACGTAAGTTTTAAAAATCTTACTACCTTAATCCTTATAAGGGCATTAAAATAAATAATAATCTGTCTACCTTGCAATCAAATGAAAATTAATCAATTTTCTGTTATTAATTTCTCTTTTACTTAGAATAAAAGTGCTAGCTTCTTTCTATTGTAAAACAAAGCAACGTGTACCATTACGATCAAACTGAATGCTTAACTAAAGCTGAAACTAATTGTTGTTTATCCTTTAAATGTTTTAAAGAAGACTCAGTGATTTTATACGATATTTACTCAGTCGGTTTAGTGATCCATTTACTTGCGTTTTCCACCTTTAATTAATAACTTAACCTTTACTCATTAAAATTATTGATTTATCAATCAACACCAACTTTTGAAGGGTAAAAAGGGTCCACTGATTTTACAAAGAGCTGCAATGTTGAGTTGACAGTACTAATAATAAAAATCATTAAATCATTTGTAGTACGGCATTGTTAAATCTTGATTATTGTGACTTCATCTTTGGCTATTATGACGCTGATGATGATACAACAGTGGTTTTTAGAAGTGGTTGTACAACTGACAATGAATGCAATGGACATGGGATTTCATATTACCTATACACATATTAAATTTCGACTTAAACACAAGCTAATTAACATCAATTACTATGTATGAGTTTATAGGGTTCTACGTCTGTGCTTTCACTCCGCAAATATTTTTTCTATATGCTTTCACTTCTCCTGACCTTAAAGTAGCTAATTGTGTTATTTTAAATCAAATAACTCCAGTTTGCTCTAGAAATCCTTTTAATAAAATCTTTCGAGTAATTATTACTAGTTTACATTGTTTAGTTATCTGGGCTTTCATAATTTAAAAGCGGATTTATCTCTACGAAATTTACCAAAAAGACATTATTAGCACACTGTTTTAGTTGTTAACCTTTTGTAGATTTTGACATCACCAGTTTACTTTTGCATTATACTTGCGGGAGGTAATCAATCACAAAACTCGAGTTGTGCAAAACTAAGTCATCAACCGTTGAATGTGATGTTTCAGATAAAATGGAAGCGAGTAAAACACTTCTGAGTGATAAAATAGATGTGATTGTGACGCTAGTGCAACTACGTTAATTACAATTTAGTAAAGACCTATATTTTGTGTGATGACATATTACATTTAATTCGCTCTAATTGTAAGTAGAGAAGAAAGCCTTTGTGAATGTAGTGTGTGAACGTGAAGAATCAAAGGCATATGAATTATTGCAACAATAGAATAATAACACCAACTTTTGTTGTACACTTTCCACTTTCTAAAGTTTTCTAGTTACGTAAACAGGAAATGAAACTGATTAGTTCAGACACAATTTAGTTGCATGAGTACAATTATTTCGTAATGGTAGTTACTAAATTCATACTTGCCTTCGTGTAGTACACATTTAAAAAGATTTGATGATGTGATGATGAGATAAAAGACACAGTTTTCCGTTTTTCAAAGAGACTACTGCTACTCGTTTACTACAAACTTTTCTCGACGTTTTTTGTGCATGTGATACACACAGTATAAATACAATCTCATTACATTTAATTAGATTATCTATCAACTTTTACCACCATTTTTTGGATAAAACATTTCTCAAAGTTTGATAACGCACATGAATTATTCTCCTGACTGATTTTTTCTTCGACACAATATTCAATCGTGTGATAACGATAATTTTTTTAGACGGTAATTTTGTTTCTCTGTAAATATTTCATGGAATTATTGATTAATGTGCAGTTAACATGCGTCTCAGGCGCAGGCATTCTTTATTTCAACATCCTTTAAATAACTTTTTCCTGAAGCCTTTTTATATAATTCTTGGTGCCAGCAACCAGTACCATTATTTTAAGTAATTCTTTGTTACAGCTTACACTCTATTCTCTAATTATCATTTATTTTAAAAACGATAAATTGGTAAATCAGTAATTAAATCCAAACATGTTCACAAAGATTATTTTTGATTTGGTTTAGCAAGACTCCTAAAGACACAGATAGTTATTAAGTATGCAGTAATTTTAAATGTAATTGTTTATGTAGATTTTTGGCTATTGTCATAAAGATTTGCAATTTTGATTTTCCGACATGCCTCATATTATTTTTTCATTGATTTAGGATGTGATGTAGTCTTGATTTCAAAGATTACCCAAATTCATAGTGTTGAATTCACAAAGATTTTGACTTGTGATTACCACAAATTTTGATTCAAGATCTGACTTCAATTTTATTGACTGTATTTTCGGTGGAAGCCAGACAAATGCTCAGCTTTTGTTCCGGTATTTGACTGATTCTTCTGATTTGGTGATGGAGTTGCGTGAAGTGGTGATGATGTAGAATTTATTGAGGCAGAGGAACAAGCACTTGAACGTAAGAAACTGGAAAGTATCCTGTTTTCCCGTTAACCGTCCCTTCATACCAGTTATCGTCAATTCGACTCACAATTGTGATAGTTTCACCCTCCTGCAACAAATAGTCCGGAATTTATAACCAAATCCGAATATAGTTTCAGATTTTTCAGAAACCTTTAATTTAATGCGTTTTTACCTTCAGACCCAACTCTCCAGGATTCTCTGGGTCAAAATCATACAAGGCTTGACAGCAAGGCCCTTGATTTGCTGGAGTCCGCCCCGGAGAAGATTTCATTGGAGATGGCATCGGCGAAGCTGTAGAAAGCAGACACAAGAGCATTACAAAAACATTCGCCAAATATTTACTAAACTATCGAATTAATAATTTCAAAGTGGTTCAAACAAAAAATCAAACTTCATTTCGTAGCTTTTGTGAACCTAGAGATTTGATTAAACGTAAAGGATGAGTTTACACAGCTTTTACTACATCAAACAACATCAAAGATCAAACGGGTCAAATTTTAACAGCATCAATGTAACAAGTGGTATTATATAAATTTTACAAAAGGTGACATTGTAACAACGTTAAAACAACAGACAGTATACAAAATGTGGGCTAAAGTGAACTGAGAAAGCTGATTTTTAACACGAAACGAGAGAGTCGGAAAAGAGAGAAGTGCGCCTCCTCATGTCACAGCAAGAGAAACTCGTAAAGCAAGACAATTAAGCTTGTCTCTTAAAATTAACAGAGGTAAAGAATTACTGATTAGACAGAGTTCAACTGATGACACTCGCAGAAGAGAAAGTAGTTAGCACAGCAGAAAAGTAGTAGTAGTAGAGAAAAGTGAAACAAGTATGAAAGACAGATTTTAAGAAGTTAATAATTTTGTTCCCTCAATGAAACTTTGTGTGAAAGAAAGTCCCGGTTATCGCCGGCTAGTTAATCGGACGAGGAGTTTATGATTTTGATGAAGTAGGGGAATCGTTTTTGTTTGTTGGACATTACCATTAGTGGATTTCGGTGGATTGCCGGCAGAGAAGAGAGGCTCCCATTCCTTAGGTGCGGCAGGAGACGGCAAGGGAGATCTCTGTGGAGTTGTCCCTAAGCCCATAACCACAAGAAATACCCCAAAGTATACTTAAATGCATCATGACAGAAAAGATAGTCAACTAGAAGAAGAAATATTTGTTTAGAGCAGGTTCTTGCAGCTAAGTATTAATACAGCTTGACAAAATCAGCCAATATAGCCAGCGTAAAATTCTGCAACAGCTCGTCGTTTGATAGACAATTTATGAGGGTTACTGCTGTTTGGAATTTCAAAGAAATAGAATTTGCGTCTTATCTACGAAAACTACCAAGCTTTTCAACTCATGTGATTCTGCAATAAATCACAAAGATCAACATTCAGAACGAGAACAACAACGACATTGTGAAGCACAACACAAGTGATCGTTTAACGCAAGGCATGGCACTTGGAAAGAAAGAGTTAATGAAAGAAATAACTGAAGTTAATTAAAGAACAAAGATTGGATGATATCTTATACCAGTCCGGCGGAGAAGCAATGAAGAAGGAACGTAAAAAGAAGTCAGACAGGGAAACAGAGACAGATAAGTTTTCTCAGCTCATCTTGTCTTATCCCAAATAAATAACACAATATTAAATTGTAGTTACATACAACGTATGTTTTCAAAAGATTTTTCATCTTTTTACGCCAAACTCAACTCATACTAAACGATATAATCATAACACAATAAAAATAACCTAAACCAATTAAATCATAAAATAATTCAACATAAAAAAGCATATGGTACGCATGCCTTTGGCTGAAGGTACATTGGCAGTTGGAAAATACGGAGGTGGGGGCCCACCATTCAAAGTCTCTCTAGAGTGATCCGACTGGCCATCATTTACATCTAGAGTCAATTGTAAGTCGTGGACAGTTTTTGGTTGGAACTCTCTCTTGGGTCGAGTCGCAGCCTCCTCTCTCCTGCAAAAAACACGTCAAATAAAATATGCTCATCACTACTCATTATTCAATTTTTCAAACCTTTAGAAGAAATTATTTAAGAACAAACACGATCCTTCCAAACAAAAATCAAAGTAATAGGACAAACTCTCTTGAACCTACTTTTCATTAAGAGTCTCCACCAAAGAACCCAATATCTCCGTACACTGTTTGTGGTATTCGAGTAGACATTCTGCAAAAGTTGCTACCTGTGATACTTGCTCGATCTGTTTCACGAAAGAGAAATCAAGCCCGTATTTTATTTCTTATGGTCAAAGGTGTTTCATGGAACTTTCTGAGCCATTTGGACAAGAAAGGCTAAAAATAAAAATAAACTTTCACTCACATCATTCTCCAGAAGGTTATACATTCCCATCTGTGCCAAATGCAAACTTTCTGCAAACTTGTCTTCTGCCAATTTAATTTCGTCATCTGAAATATGAGACCCTTCATCACGATCCATTCCACAAATACCAACAACAACACAAAATATCCACAACGAAAGAGGAGGAAGGAAGGACAATGACAAAACGTGTTCGTATTGTCATCATCAACGTCAACATCGCGGTATTCCACATTCATTTACGATGAGGTTTTCATAAATATTTTTTGTGAACAGAAGCAGTTTAAGGAGAGACAAGCCGTTCCATCAAATTAGGTGCAATTAGGACCAAAATAACAGCCAACATAAAAAGAAAACAAAAATAAAAAAATCATAAGCACTTTCACGAAACTAAATCAATAAATCATAAACATCATTAACAATATCATGATAATCTTCATAATATCCAAATAAACTGATTCAGAAAATGAGGCAAACAAAAATGATTTACCAACCAAAAATCATTTTTTCCATGCTTAAATGTTCTCTACTTAACGCCTTACTACAGGAAGGACTTAGGTATTAAACTAGTACGTAATAATATACTTTGAAGTAAATAGGTACTTAAAAATTTGCAGTACAAAAAACTTACTGTAGGAAAATTGGTGGAAGGAAGTAGCACCGTATTATCAAACAAATGTTTTTATGTAATTAAGACACGTACAATAGCACGAAGTATTTCAACATCTCTATTAGTACATGTTATGTGTATGTTTCGAAAATAATTTAAATAAACTTATTTTTGGGGCTTTACAAAATACAGAGTGCAAATTTAGACAAACAGTTGTGTAAAAAAACAAAAACCTAAAGCTTTCGCTTTTAAATTTTGTTCAAGTTTACCAGGAATTGGTCTGCCGAGATGTGAAGGGCTTCCGAAAGGACTTGCCTGTGGGCTTTTCTTTGCCACTAGCAGCAAACATAATTTGAAATGAATAAAAACTGTCATGCTTTGATAACAACCCTAATTTTACATGAATGTAATCTAATAATACAATACAATACTTACGAAAATTTACACATTAATTAAGTTGACTTTAAATTTGATAAATGAGAAATGTATGCTACTACTTTAACAATCCGTAAATAATATGACTGCAACTTAATTTTAAAGACATTTAGAAAACAAAAGGGAATTCATGCAGTCTAAAGAGAGAACGGAAGGAACTGCAGTAATTACGTTATGATGATTAAATAACAATATTCTTAAATATAATAATTATAAGGGTATAAAGTGATTCGTTTTGTAAAAGATAGCTGATATTTAAATATTAATTAAGACTTATGGCTTTGGGTAAATTGTCAAAGGCGGCATGTGCGAGAGATCTCCAGACAACAGACACAGAGCCGAGCTCAGGAGGGTTAAAGGGGTAAAACCTTCGCTCGTTCGCGCGTAGGATCGTACAACATTATCATCATCATCATCACATGATTAACATCATGTCATGTGTCATCTCACAATCTGGTCTTTCTTAAACTCGAAGCATACTTTGATTATTTTGATCTTGCAAAAATGGATGAGAAATGTTTTTGTAAAGTGTGTTTCGTTCTTACCCGTACCTTTCGCTTGCTTCCTCTTCTTGCAGTCATAGTCAAGCCGACGTCCTTGCAGTTTCTTGCGGTGATGCTAATAACGAAACAAAAATTTGAAAAATTGGTATGAATAACAAATACGACTACGACTTATTAGATGCAATCAGTATCTGAAAGTAAAAAGAGCATATTTCCAAGCTTGAGCCAGTCCAAATGAATTACCATAACTTCTTTTAAATCTTTCGTTTGTAAATGATGAAGTGGCTCCAAGAAATTCTGCTTCACATTATCATCCAGTGAGTATTTGTTGTCAGCCATTTGTTTCAAACTTTCACCCATCTCAATCATTGCTTGAGCTGTTTAACAGAATCAAAATCTGACGTTACCCCAATCTGCTTTCCCCAAGCTTTCGTAATTCCCTTGCTCCACCACCATTGCTAATTGTTGATTTGCTTTACCGAAAATGCTATCCTCTCCTAACTTGCTCCCATAGCTTGTCATGCAGTCACCTAATACACCTTCGGGTTGGGGATACGTGGATGCCTTTGCCTGACCACTTAGTTTCGAAATTCCCTTTACGGCTGCCATCTTCGCCCTCGCCGTGGGATTAGGCTGGAGAAACTCTTTGGTTTTTAACTGAAGTTCGTCCACCAACTCATAAGTAATATCCGTCCTCTGAAGTAGCACAAAATATTCATAATGCAATATTGATAAAAGTCAATACGCATTATCATCAATTGTCGGCATATTCATGAGCCACATTTTAACTTACTTTTTCCATTTGAACGAAGTCATCGTCGAGCTTGGTTCCTTCCGCTCCGCCAATCTTCTCATTCATGTACTATCAATGAATAAAGCAAAAATAAAATATGTAGATATAAAATATGTATTTTTATTGCAATTTCATTATTAAGCATATATTTACTGCTATACTATTTATATACTGCTATTGCACTTTTAGCCTTCGAATTTGTTATGAATTCCATTCCCTTTCCATTCAAAGTATCCCATATAGACCTTGTGCATTTTCACTCACTTGCAATTTCACAAATCTGTCCCAGTCCCAGTCTACTTTTTTGTTCATAGAATAACATTTTTGTTGCTTTCTACAATACTAACTATGAACATTTTCTTTGTCATTTTTGGCAAGAGCCAAGAACTAATCATTTAGACTAGTGTATAGAATGCCTATTTGACAAATCGGCAAGGTCAATACATAGAACTGACTTTTGGAAAAGCGATCACGCCGTGACGACATCATCTACTTCTACTGCTATGCGTAATGCATTTTTTCTGGAAACCGTGTGTTGTCTTCGGACAACTCGCCAGTCTCCATTCGCCAACGTGACCTTATCATGCACCAGTCCGAGAAAACATAGCTTTTGTCGATTCACAACAGTAGTATGTACTCCAAGTACTTAAAAACTGCAAAGAGAATAAATCTCTTTATTTCAGTTAGTCGTAGAGTGGCTTCTGTGGCCTGCATTCCAATCTGGTTGGCCATCTGCCCCTGTACACATGTACAAACTTTACTCTGTACTACTATTTCATGATCACTGTACTGTAGTCGCCAGCAGCCTGACATTTGAGTTTTGTGGCTTCCGCTTGCACAATGACATTTGTCCTTGCAGTAATCTAACAAGAAAGCTTTAAAACACTGTGAACATACAGACAGTCATTAAAAATCAATTTATTCTCAGCTCTTTATTGAATTTCCTGATAAAGCATCATACATCAACCAGATCACATACGAAAGCACTCATTGGGGGTATCAATGGTAGTTTTTCGTGCATCTTTTATTAAAGCAAGAAAAGTGGCATATGGAATGGACAAACAGGGAGGCATGAGAGAGGGCAAGACGGAGATCTTAGTTTAGTGGTCCTGATTAGTAGACCCAATAATCGCATCTCCCTGACCGAATTTCATTATGGAAACAACTAACTAAAAGAACAACACAATGAGCAATAGCTACTGGGTATACCTACTTGAGCAGCATCCAGAATCCATTGTCAGACGTGCACGAGAATACCAAATACCAAACAACAAGGAGGAGAAACGCTCGGCCATCCCACATCATAAATCAATCAATAAAAGGCGTTTTGCAACACACGCATTCCCCCTTTCACACACGCAATGTCCGCAAACAAAACAATTTATCTTTGCAGAAACACAAAGAGGAAAGAGGAAAAACAACAGAAACAAGAAACGAATAAATGTAAATCGTCCGCCATCGTCTCCCCCTCGCCAATAAAGGATAAAGGCAAACAAATAAAGTAGTGTTCAAGATTTTCATCCGTTTGATCCGCGTAACAAATTCCTTTACGTTACAACAATGTCTACACTTTAAAAGAAAATACTGACAAGCGATAAAAATGAAACATCAAAAACGTTTAACACCATCCGACTACATATAGAGAAAAAGTGGATTGGTAGAGAGCAAACCAATACTGCACTTTGTTGTTGGTTCTGCTGCAACACAACCTGACTTAACAAGTAACTTACAGACAGATTACCATTGCCAAAAATACATACGAATCTGAAGGAAGACGCGGAATTCTCCTTTTACGACAAAATCGACAATTCCTTCTTTCAATTCATTATATTATTCTTGGGAAGGAAGATACATAGGTTACACAGAATTCAAAAACACTCAGACATAACTGAAAACTGAATGGCAAGAATAAAGCACAACCAATGAAGTAAAGAGCGTACAGCAATTTTATTATTGTCATTATCAAACACGAGCTTTAAACTGTACGAGCCAGCATAAGATATTTTTTTGAAACCAAAGAAGCAGGCCAACGTCAAACTCACAAAAGTGAGTGTTTTTCTTCTCTTCAAAAACGACGAACCACAGCATCATTTCTGCACAAAAAAGGTACTCCAACGAAGCCTAAAAAGTTGCAACACCATCACCGGCGTCACCATTTCTTGTTCCTCTCTACTCTAGACTCAAAAAGAAATTGGCTAATGGAAGCTATACGACTTTGTACATGCAACAACTAAACAGGCGAGTAATATAAACTAATTGTTTTTTCAAGTCGCAAAAAAATTAAATAACGTATTACACGAAAAGACAAACCATACATGCAGCTAACGTACAACAAAATTGTTTGTTCCGTTTGCTGTAAAAATCTTTTCTGTGCGTATTTTCCTTTTCCTCAACTCTCGCACCCAAAGCGCCGCGCTATTTTAACGACACGGCTAGTACACAAATTCGTGTTAGCTTTTTTAGTTTTTCTGCCATACATGAAACCAAAAAAATAAAAAATAAATCAAGGTGTTTCAGGGCTTGTAGTTAGAAAGTAACATTGTACATTGCCTTATGCTATTGTATTGGACTTTCCCTTTTTTACTTTCTCCCATTACGGCTTTCACTTTGCTTATTGCTCGAATTTCCTTGTGGTAGAAATAAAAAGACATAAACCGTACCGCGATAAACATATCGTCGTACTTATTCTCCCTTCAGAAATGCTTCTTTGCTACAAAGCCGACCGACTGACAAGGCAAAATCATCTTGCAATGGAACGAGACCTTGCCACTTCCCTACCATTTTTTCTTGAAAAAGTAGAAAGCATGAAAAAAGGCACGAGCCCTAAAGCATCAAAGTTGTCCTTAGTCTTCAGAGCACATACTACAAACAGCAAGAGAAGGGGCACTAAAAGGGAATTTTCACTACTATAAAAAGAACTCAACACGAAGAAGAACAGTGATATTAGCAGTGCTCGCAGAGTGGTTGCCGCTACAGAAAGGACGAGCAAGAAATATACAATTTTCTCTGTGCTATCCTGGTTTCGTTCGAGCAAATTTATCGATCCAGTCAGCCACACGGTCCCATATTCTTATAACACTTTCCAAAAGGACAGTTTGATACAGAATGTATGTAGATGTACACTTTATATAGCAAAGTTTTGGTCGCTACAATGGGAAATGTACCCTCCAGATGTACCTATATTTTTTCGTAAAAGCACTACCAGCTTTACCCAACTGAACTGATGATGATCGTATTGTGAATCTGGGTCAAGTCAATGCCAATTCTCTCACTGAGGAAAAAGTATTATTTCTTAACTGTTCGTAAATGTGTCCAAAAAAATTTTAAGACTTTTTCCTGACAGAGAGTGTGCAATGCCACCTTCACCGCCACATCATCGTAATAATAACAACAATAATTCGAAAAACGCCCTTGTGAGTCTGGTGTACTGCCCCTGCCATACGTATGCGTACAACTTACCATGCATTTCCTTTTAATAAACCACAATTATTAATGCTGTAATTATCACAGTTGGTCTAATATATGTACTTATATGTAGTCTCGCCGCATCTTTTTGTTCGAATGAAGTAAAACAAACATTGGACCCAAATCACAAGAAAAATTCATCATCCCAAAATGCCAAACAACATCTAAACATTAAACACCTTTTACTTTGCTTCCATCATCCTGTACACAACTTTCTTCACCAATGAAAAAGTTATACTATTTTGTAGGAATATCTTGATATAATCTCGAAAACAGTATAATCTTCACAGGAGGTATGTATAAAGCAGAAATAACCTTTGCCTAGTTTACTGCTGCCAGTCTGGTCCTCTGGATTCCGGCGACCAGAAACCTCTACAAATTAAGCCGGAGAAACTTAGTGGACATAAGCAAAAGCCCTGGCTTTACAGAAGCATTTGTATTTGTACATACTGGAAATAATTTGGCAGAGATTCTTTCCCGTTTCTCTCCCCTTTCTGCTTTGAATCTCAGCGCCTGCTTACTTTCTGTATTTATTATAAACTTTACTCAACTTTGCATTTGGGTCGTTCATCGGGAATATCTATGAATAAGCAAATAGAAAGTGTAATCCGGGGGTAAGCAAATCGTACTTCCATACTTTATACTTTATAAGGATAATATTTTATGCAGCGTGTATAAAAGAGTAAGCCAAAACCACGTATAATAATAAAAATAATAATAAGGAAAATGCAATTCCACTTTACTCTGAAACTGAATTCCACGATTCCTTCACACACCACACCTGCAAATATCGTAACACTACTTTCACCTTCTCAGTCCCTCAACAACGCATACTAAAGGAGTTCGATAGGAACCACCCTTGAGGATAAATATTAATGAAATGGTTTATTTTTAGTTGTCGACAGGAGAAAAATTGTCAAATGACAGTAATTTAAGAGGTTTCCGAAGCTTTAAAACGTTCAAAATTAGAACTTGAAAAGTAGCACGATGGATTTACAATTAGAAATATGTCACCAAAACGTCACATCACACGTACTTACATTACCCGATCACCGTTGTTATTAAAGGTTTTATTTTTGGTGCTTTCGCTTTATCGGTTAGCTCGGTCGGTTGCTTCAACAGAAAAAAGTGCTTCGCAACATCGTAACTTGGGGGAGAATTGCATTGAAGAAAATAACCGATAGTAAGTTCTAAAGCATGAACAAGACCCGCCTCATTATCCAGTTGATCTTATTAAAAGAGTAACCACATGGGAAATTCAAATCCTATCAAATCTATTTTTCGGCCACAGATAGATTTGTTGAAAACAGCGAGTAAGAAGATTATAATTTATGCAAACAAGTAACTGTATATATCTTTCTAGTCTGACATTTTTACTTTAGGATGTTAGGAAAGGATGACAATAATGTTAACTTAAACTCAAGTGCTCCAGATAAACCGAATAGGTGGAGTGAAGAGTGGTTGCATTAAGAAGAAGTAATCGTATGTCTTATAAATCGAAAGATTGCAAAATAAAATTGGGCAGGAATAGTGTAGGAAATTTTTCACAAGCAATTCCATATCTATCTAATGAGTGAGTTTATGGGCGGTCTATGCACCTTTGAGGACAATTTACTTCGAAATTACAAGTGGAATCCTTACAAGATTTACTGTTATTGAGATAAATGAGTTTACCATACAGCTGTGATGCAGTTTCCTTTCCCAAGGAACGAACCGTCTCCTGTGATTTTGCGATCTTTTTTCCATACTTTCAACTTTCACCTTTATGCTACAGAGACACTAAAGTCTATTAAAGAAGCTTTGTAATGTAAGATTACAAAGTGGAGATCGGGGAAAATAACCTTCCTGGATTCTTGATATTACTTTAAAGAAAAGGTTACAATATTTGAAAGGAAAAACCAATGAAACCAACCTGTCATCAGTGTCATCACTTATCTTCATCGTAGATGATGAGTTTTGTCATCTTTTATTAACAAAAAGCCAGTGACACAAAATGCGATGTGATGGAAGAAAACAAGTAAAATCCGAAACTTCAGACCCCTTTGTAATGATGTTAATATTTCATGTGTGTTCATGTACAATTTTAAAAGTACTCTAATGCAATTGTCGAATACTGGATGTGTTGGAAGTGGAATACATGAAGATTGAATTTATCAAAATTGGAGTGGAAACATAAATGGATGGTAAAGTACCTAACCAAGCATATACCAACATTTTAGGAATATTTGGATAACTTCTCCTCGTCTGACTTTTTTCATTTTACAGACCATCTTGTTCCGCTTCGATGCTTGTTGTAGCACAAAGGAGAATTGCACCAGGGAGAAAAGCTTTTCTCAAACAAAGTTCCACCCTGGGATTTGCTTTTGTCATTTTCAGCGGATGCCACCAAAAGCAAACACGGTGGAGTGCGAGTGTGTACACAGAGATGAAACTTTCGCAACTTGGCACAACCATTACTTATCTGAATACTTCAGCCAGTCAGTCGTAGTACTGCAAATGCAGTGCACTCATGACCACATACAAAAATTACCTAATGTTGACATGGCTTGGAAGATGAAGCAAAACGACAAGTAAACAAAGGATGTTTATACTATTGCTGTTAATTATTATTGATGACGATAACGGAAGAAAAACTTTTGCTTCTCTTAAGTCATCTGTGGACGAAACAACAACTAGGTATTTTTAGTCAACATGGTTCGCCTAACTTGAATTAATCTGTCATAAAAATGTAATTCAGTAAAGAAGGAAGAAAAAATTAATCTTAATTCTTAAGAGAATTATATTTACAAATTCTAATCATAATTATGAGTAGGAAATTTCTTTTCAGCATACCGTGGCCTCGACTATCAGAAGTCAAAGTTGACTCTATACCTAATTCTGAATCGTCATTTTGATTTACACATAAGTAGTACCTGCGAGATTCCACTATGTTAATGTTTGTTTTTGTTGTTTCACCATAAATTCTTTTTGATTTGGACAAGCACAATCATTCTAGAGAATGGGTCATTACTTTTCAAATTAGATTTACAGATACTGTATATCTATTCAAGGTTAATTTAGAAATCGTCAACTTCTAAACGCAGAAAAACCAAGTTAGTAGCAGTAACTAATAAAACTACTACTTCCATCTCTAATAAAATATTTCATGTATTCATGTCAATACTCATGCAATCATCCACCATTATCGGAAGGAGACTGCGATTATCGTGAGTGATTCGTTTAATTGGTGAATGGAAAATATAAGTTTAAACGGAAAGTCGTCGGAATATCAAGGAAGTCATGTAGAAAGTGAGGCTAGTACAGGACAAAAAGCGGTTTGTTTTGAATGCAAACTGCAAATGCAAATGTTTCTATTTTTATTAAATTTTCTATTGTTGTCAATTTTCACCAACATTCATGAGCTTTTACTTGTTGAACCTTTCTTTTCCGAAGTTAAATGTAAATGTTTATTAAGTTTAAATAACACCAATAAAATCAACCTTTATCACAGTCACAGTACAAATCTATAGACAGACCGCGCAAAATTTTAATCATACGGATATAACTCCTGCTAATGAATCTTTTATCACTTTATTGTGCTTATTTTTCAATCACTTCCACATTTGTATTTACCTATTTCAAGTTAGACGCCAAGTAATGTGCATGGTTTGCATTTGTACCTAACAACAGGTGTGCCAGTATGATAAGTTTGCGACATTTTACGAGTTTCAAAGGCTACAATAGTATGTGAAGTCATTTAAATATTATTTAAAAACAAAAAGGCTTACCTGATTAGCTTTATTGATTTGCTTCCGAAGTCCGGAGAAAGCCATCTTTGCTGATTTTTAAACGTACCGTGGCACACAAAAATACTGTATTCAAAAATTCACCACACTAAATTTTCTAGTGAAAAATATCTGCGAGAAAATTGTCACAACCAGAAAGACGTCTTGTACTTCACAAGTTAATGGACACAAATGACTCTCCTCTTTGTAGAATTTACACTGATGATAAATCCAATGACAAAAATATCTTTCGCTTCCGGAGTAAAATTACGAGTGAATTGTTGAAACCGTGTATCTTCTTTCCAAATTCCAATATGTAATTCGTTTGAAGAGAAGCACTGTAAAGTTAAATAATTTACACAATTATTGTAAACGGGAGATCTTTAAATAAATTAGCTCTTCTTTTAATTGAATTTGTTGAAATGCGTGTGTGCAAATAGTGTGCCTAGCACATCGTCATCGCTTCCTGATCCATTCCCTTATTTCTCTGCTCTCTTCTCTTTACTCTCTGACTGACTTTATTAGTTTGGAATCGTTTTATTTGACTCCTTTAATACACACCCAAACGCCCTATTCCTTTCTCTCCTTTCACTCAAACACACGCTTCGTCTCCGTTACAGTTCTCTCTCTCTCGTTGGCTGTCCCTTCCTTTTCCTCACAACAAAACGTCCAACCTAAACCTACAAAACGTAGTGGTAGAAGTTCTATGGTTCTGTTATAGCCAGAACCACTATAGTGCCTACAATATGCGGACAGCGAATTCTTCTGCACTTGCTCTGCTCTTCCTTTCCTTCACCAAAACTGAAGCTTCGAGCTGTAACAAACTCAACCCAAAACCTGGATTTTTTTTCTCAACTCAATCTCTCTCTCCTGTGGAAAGTTGCATTACAATAACATAACGTGGGGAAAGCAGAAAGCGTTGTTGTAATATCCTGCTTTAGTTTTTACATTTTCCTTTTCGGCTTAGCTCCGTTCCACACCACAGAGAGACAGCTTTTCCATAAAAACTACAGGCACTACCCAAAATCTATTCTCTTATACACGTTACTTTTAGAAGACTGGTAGCAATCGTGATGATTGTTTTTCACAGTTTTCTCCCTCGTCTGCTTCTCACAGTGAGAATCTCACTGCTTTCACTACATTATTTTCACAGTACACAAAAAGGGAAGGAGAAAATGCATAGCTCAGACTTGGAATTTGAAATTCTAGCATGGGTGAGTATTAAGATGTGATGTGTAGGAAAACGTTGCTCGGACGTGCTCTGGTCTACCAAACTGATACTTTCTGTACTATTATGCCAATTTTTAACGACTACACAATGTTGTACATGTACGCAAAAAATAACTGACTACTATAATATTATTGTAATACATGCCCTTACTTAATCCTCACCCACTCGACGACGACGCTTCCACCACACGGAAAGAAGGAAATGGATAGCTGAGAGAGAGACAGAAAAGGAAATGATATTTTTCATTGGTTTTCCAGCACTAGAGTTGCATGGGAAAAGGGTGCTTGGGTGCTATGATCAGCGGCCCAATAATAAATGGGGTATATAAAAATTCTACCTACAAAATATTATTGAATATGAATACTAACAAGACGAGTTTGCCTACCCACTATCAAAATACTTGACATTATCATTATTACATTACTTTTGTCTTACTTAACTAGCATTAACCCGCATTTCTGTAATTGGCTTCATCGTTGCAACAGCAAAACTTCTCTTGTCTCATACTCAATCCCTGGAATTTCGAAGTGCTTAGCTTATTATTGTTATTAATAATGCCATATATTGCTACTAATATATTTACTGCTTGCACCCATAGAATACGTATTTGTGCAAAACAAGACACTGGGGCCGTTTTTGAGCGAGCGAGCGAGCAGCAGCTCTCTGTAAGAGCAGGAAATGGAGATGGAATTAAATGCTCTGATATATTCGACGATAACGGATCCTTGTAAATGTCTCTTGTCTAGCTCAAAGCGCTTCTCTCCTCTACTTCAAATCTTCATACTTCCATTATAAATGATTATTATTTTGTATTAGCTACGGCCTCGAGTGTATAAAAGAATACAATAATGCAATGAACGCGATGAGTCACTCCAGGCTGTTGAATTTTCGCTAAAACGCCCACAGAAAATAAGTTGGGCTTCTTCGTTGCCGAGCAGTCTCATCTAAAAAGCTCATTCAAAATGAGTCCATTTATTGCATTCTTTTCATTTTATTCAATATAAAAAAGAACCTTTGAATTTATTTAATAAGCCGTTCAATAATATTGAAACCATAAATATGAACCCTGCTCTATGTGTGAAGTCTACCATGTCAGGCCATGCCATGACCATTGACTCAAGGCACAGACACATTATTAAATAAACTGGTGTAAAATATAATAATATCGTTCCCACTAAGCCCATTATCCTGACAAACACCTCGTTTTATTACTTCCCTACACGCATGCATATTAAGGTCCACTAGTCAATCATCCGCTTAGTATGGTCGAACACTCAGCCAAGTAATAAACCTTTCAATAAATTAGCCCTGCAAACCGATAAATCCTATAATTTCTTATTCATAATATTGCCATTTTCCAACACAAGTTTACATGTGGTAGAATGTGTAAAATATCGGAAGTGGAGGCACGCGGGCAAGAAAGTAAACGTAAGCAAGTAGAAGAAGCCCACACAGTTGAAGAGCGATCCAGTCTACGTAAATCAAGCTCACAACAACATGAGCATGCTTTCCTTTCATTTTCCCTTACATTGATAGTCTGACGATGACGGAATTTTTCTTGGAACAGCAGTGAAAGCCTTTGCTTTCTTTTTATGTGCACCGCTTCATGCCCTTCCTTATGTCTTTCTCTGCCTACCTAAATTCCCTACCACCTCGCTTGGTTCTAGTGACGTCATTACATCTGCATTGCAATATTTGATGACGCTGAGGAAGGAGAAAGCACAAGTCATGAAGTCGGTGAGAAAAAGTATGATGATGAAGCCTAAAACATAAATTCGAGTGGGCGGATGTAACCAAACAAGTCAAGTAGTAATGATATTACACTGGCACAGAGAAAGTAATAGAGGACGTGAAAAACTCGGGGGAAAGTAAACTCCCAACTTAATATATACGGTAATGGAATACTCTTGTCTGTATGTAAGTGGAGAGACGCTACTACATAATAATGCAATGTTGAATGAATCAAAATCAAAACCAAATATCATATTATTAATGTGAACTGTGAACAAATAAACTACTTTTACATATTGCTATGGGTTGTCTGCTACTTCCTACACACATGATGTCGTTTTCGCCGTTGTTCCATGAAGCAAATAGCAAATATACTCTCTACAGGTTTGACTCTACAAGTTTAAAAAAGATTTGTTTTCCAGCCCAGTCCACTCCTTGATATAATCCAGCGGGAGTGCCTCCACGACCGACGTGTAACGAAATAATGAACACGTGAACAAGTGACGTAACGGTTTTCGCTTACTTCCTTTCATCTAGGATAAACGTTTTTATTTTGCTTTCGTTCTCGATTGCTCTCATGTTCCCACTTCATTTCACCTTGAACTGTGATTTTTTGGTTTTAATGTTTTGGAGGAACTCGCAGTGGAGGATAAGCGAAACTCGAGATTTCCATGAAAAGCTGTTCGAAGCTTCAATTTATTATTTAACAACACATTTCGATTTCGGAGAACGAAAAATGAGCCGCAAGAATTTTTAGAGAGCTCTGCTCATTTTTTAAACTGTGATAAGCCCACCTGCAGGTAACATTAACTAAATTAATAAAACAAGTGGTTCTTCTGTGTGATGTGACCCATTGCCTTCTCCCGTTCTTCCTCCCACGCACGTCAACTTAAAACAAGCGATGTTTGCGTAGGTAGAGAAGGAGGTTTCCTTTATTTTATTACACCAGTTAATTCAATAGACCTTTGAACGGAACTTCCTCGAAATTATGATCAACGTAAACATGTCGGTTTTACAACTCTGACACTATACATTGAAGCTTCAATCATTAACTTATTAATTTAATTCAAATAAAAACATATTATCCTCTAAAGTGGTTATCCTCTTGTAACAAGGCTAAACATGACTAAAAAGCTTTGCAGTGAAAGCTTTCTTTACTTAAACTGTCAAATCTTCAATATTAATATTAGTCAATGAAATAAAATAATTGTCAAAACACTCCCAAATCACCACTACTCAAATACCAACTACCACGCGCGACACCGCCACAGAGACAAAAGGAGGAGTTTCTGTTTCTCACAACTTAATCTAAACTAGTAATAAATAAAGTTAATTGGGAATTCCAACTATTCGAAGAACCGCTTACCTCTTCTTTTATTAATAAAGCCGAAATTGTATGTGTTTAACCTCTTGACTCTGTCTGACCAAGATCCAAACGACTTTATTCGTACTTTTTTTTGAACAGAGGGAAGTTTATTGTTGACTGTCTTTTAATTTAATTAAAAATGGATAAAAACACTTTCTTCCATTCCATCGACTATAAGCTCAGCCTGAGCTGCCCAACTTGCCCAAGTGCCCAGGCAGCGCAGCTGTTTTTATGCGGTTGATGCTGATTGTTGAATGTTGATACTGATACGATGTGATTTTCATCATGAACATGAAGCAGTCTACTTTGAGAGAGAGTGACTAACCAGCCAAATTGCAAATTTCCGCTTATTGTAGAAATGAGAATGAGAAGATTTCGCATATTACGATAAATCTGTGTACGGCTCTAGTTTATGCACTGCTTCTCTCTGCAAAATGCAAATGTTGAATGTGCCGTGCTAGCAGATTAGCCACTTGAAAAAGACAAAATCAAACAATATTACACAAGGACAAGACAAAGAATTTTATGTATGAAATGTTATTTCTTTGACTTTTATTTCAAGATCAATTCAAAGATTTTTTTAAATTAAGTAATTTATATTAAAGAATAAATACGTCACACAGAAATTGGTCTTATCATTATTATAATACGACAAAAAGTAGAGTTCATCAAGAATCTTATTCTTAATTCATATTGACTAATTCAATGACTCAACATTCGATCTCGATTTTTCACGTCACACTACTTAAACAGTCGTTTCCTCAGATGTCAGATGAATGTTTTCGGACTGCCATCAGAAGCTTACAAATGATGAGAAGCACCATGTTATTTGCATTTTACATTATTACAATTTGTCCACCTAGCTTTGAACTTTGCGAAGAATGTACTTGTCTTTACTTGTCAATTCGACTAGAGTTCCATTAATTACGGGGAAAATCATCCCTTACTCAAGCACGATCTAACAGTTAGGGTGTCAAGTAACGCCTTTTTTTAGAATGTATCATGCCAAGAAGATAAAAGTCGTACAAAAATAAATACTATCCATCATTAACAACTTTGAATTTAACAGGTATCTGCCACGATTATTAAATTAACTATCAGCAACTTGTGATGTTCAAAGTGATGTGTTGTAAAAATCTGTTTGATAAGTCTTTGTAGAGAAGATTAGTTCAACTTTTGGAGCTTTTGAACTTCACAAATCCTACCTTTTTAAATTTTATACGCATTATTCAAACTTATCTTTAGAACTATGCTTATGTACAATTTTATAAATACAATTTTGATGATTTTTTTAAAAGCACTGATAAGCTAACGAATACGCCGAAAATGTTTTGGAAACACCCTCCAGTTTTTGTGATTTTACTTTACCTTACCACTCTTTGTCATAATTAAATCAATGATCGCGAACTGGTAGTGGATGGGCTTCAGAATTAAATACCCACTTTTTCAAGTCGAAAATAACGTCATCACTAAACAACAAGTAGAAATATTTGAGTGTCTCTCCAACAAAGAATGACTCCATCATGTCTCTCGGGCGAGTATTATCTGGATTAAGAACGGAACTTATGGAGGTGAAGCCATGATTAACACGAGTATATTTGAGAAATGACTGAAATATTTCCCATCCCCAATCTTGATACATCTTGTCTCCAGTGATTTGGTAGAGGTACCACAATGACTCAACCGTTTCTGGACGTAATAAGTTATGAGCATCATTGTATTTTACCCAAAAGTCATCTTGGGCTGCATTCTGTATAAAATTAATAATTACAATTTATTCCCAGGGTTAAACTACAACAGTGACAGATTGAAACTGACAAAAGAATTACGTCTGTATTGAAGAATGTTATTTCAGGAGCAAGTCCAGTAGGTTGTCGCTTGTAAGTTAAGTAACAAGTGTAAAGTAAATCTTTCGCTAAATCCATGTGCCAAGAAGGCAAACCATGCAAAACACCAAGCGCCAATGTTCCCGGTAAATAGCATACCAAATGGTCCTGCAGTGGGATAAACGAATCGTACAATTTTAAATGTCCATAATTAATAAACAGCACTAATGCAGTTCTGGATTCATTAAAAAATGGATCAATTGGGTTTTACCATTTTTGGTCTTAAGACTTGGCCATTGTTCTCCAACTCATTAATGAAGGTAAGATTGTTTACAGGAGTTCGCTGAACCAATTTATCTCTGATTCCTTCCATAGCAAGTAAGTAATCATCCTTCAAGCTGTGGAAAATCATTCGTTCAAGTTTCGTTTGCAATGGACAATATAATTAACATGTCTCAAATTAGCATATCTTGTATAGTAAATAACTTACAAGTCAATTTTCGTTCCAGTTTGAATCCATTGCTTAAAAATTGACAAATAAAAATTAATAAGAATTAATGAAGAAAATACAATACACATGATCAAATTGTAATTCGCCATAAATTCATTTTCACTTGACTGAAACTCAACAATTCGGTCCGTACCCTGACTCAAGTTTTTTCGTCTTTCCTTACCTTAAGCAAGTATTCATAATATGAATCTCCACGAGCCCCCAACGTAATGACAGATGAAGATCTAAACGAGCCAGTTGAAGGAGTGATATGAATAGGAACCAAACCTTGAAGTTTTGGCAATTTATGGACATGCTTCGACACATTCATGGACGTTTCCTAAACAAAACAATATTTTACTATCAGATACCGAAAGTTCAATATCATTACGTTCAAGGAACATTCAGCTGCTTACCTCAAATAGAGGATTTTTCGTCAACCTTGACAAATCCCTAAATTCTAACTGGATTGTCGTAACTTCACTTGTGGTTGAATCGGGGCTCCATGTTGGCCCGTGCGCAACTTGATTTTTCAAGTTAACATCTGAATAAGGCACGCCAGATCTAAGGGAGTCATACATAACGTTAGACTTTTCGTATTTTTACACAAAAAAATGTATAATCCAAGTATAAAATTTGTAAAGTACTCACGGACTCTTAAACGCCCCTAACAGTATAGTTCCTAACTCCTCAGATTTCTTCAAAAACATGTCATCGCCCGATAAGTGGTACGCACTGAGAAGACCGCCCATTACTCTTATAGTTGTCTCAAATAAATTCACGTTTCTATTTATATTGAATGACAGAGAAGTCTCGACCCAATCCCTAGCTTCAAAAAATTCTGGGGAAATAGAAAACAAACACATTGACCGATATTAAAATGTGTATATGATTTTAATAACTACTTTTGTCATATAAAATAACTAACCTTTTTGAAGACCCATGATGTACATTGTATCCAAACTGTCTACCAAAGTAAGGCCTAATCCAAACCAATCTTGTCCCGTTTTGGAAATTGGGCGAAGATGATCTTGACCCCAGGCGTATGTTCTATATCCTTCCCACGCGTGCAAGAAAGCATTGACAACTTCTTGTTGGCGAGGATTTGTAGGCCCTAATCGTATATCCAATAAAAAATATATATTATAACTCCATCAGAATTTAGTAACCAATTTCCCAAATTACATAAATAGTCTAATTACCAGTCAACTTCAAACGCAAGTTATTGTCCTTGACGCCACCAGTGATAGGTTTTTTTGACTGTTTCTTACGAAGTTTCGAAATTGGAATTACAGGATCCAAAGAAATCACACTACGAATATTCTCTGCAGCTTGGTTTCGAGCCTCCTGAAAATAATTTTGAATGGGTAATTCAAATACTACTGTTTTAACCATTTAAATTTATTGGTCATTATTAGCAAAACTTATATAGAAACGCACCGTAGATCGATCCTCTCCTGCTTTACCATTCGTTTGTATAGGACGTAAACGTAAAACGTCTTCATCCGGACTAAGCTGTTTAGAAACAGTAGAGAGCTTGTCGTTATCAACGGGGTCAGAGTTTACGTTTTTGGCTGTTTCACGATCACGGTTTATTCTATTTGTCGATGTAGGTTTTGGTGGGGATCTGAGAAAACTGGAATGGGCATGGACATTAAATTTATTTTTGAAGACATCGTCGGAAGCGTCCGGTGCCCACGTAAAGGTTGTGGAAATCAAACAGAAACTAGCGATGATTAACAGCAACATCAGAACGAAACTTTTCTGCAGTCGGGACAACCTGTTCCAGTTCTAAAAAAAATATAATTGCGTGATTTATTATTACACGGGCAAATACTCCCTTTCCAAGCACAGTTAAAAGTACGATTAGTATCATCATACCCTTCTTAAGCTGAAAGATTTTGTGGAACCGTGGAGTGTGTCTTGGCTTTGTCCTTGCTCGTAATTAACTAATGGAGTGGAAACATAAACTGATGTGTATGGCACGTCGTCCATCTTTACTTTTATACTAGTCAGTTGCTCTTATAAGCTCTTGATAAAACAATATTTACATGCAGCGAATGGCAAAGGTATAGATAAAATTATGACCACAACCCTTTTGTATTTACATTATAAGTTACTTCAATTGAACAATTAAGACAAATATACATATACTATGTCTTACAGGAACCGTTTTCCTTATAATTAATGTATGAAGTAGTGGAAGTATGAATGACAAACCTACTTCCAAGTCTATCTTCGACTCAAACTCACACCAACGAGGACTTGAATCAAAATTTAGGTTATACACTAGTTTTAATTAGGATTAAAAATCACAAGATCAGAAGATGTAGTCATAAAATTAAAATAAACTGTATAAAACATCTACCAAAAATAATTACAGAGTGAAGCCAATAACACTGTTAGTATTGTCTTTAAGTATAAATAAGTAAATACTCTGAAACAAATGCTATATTTAATTATTCTTATGAAATTAGAATTCAGAAGATTTTATCTTACAGATTTATACAATTAATTGGAATTAAAACCTGATGGCCGAAATTGTACGTCGTGTTAAAATATACATTTGTACAGCTTAATTGAGATTGATGAATTGGTTTGGAACATTCTCTTATTCGTTATCTAATTTGCAGTGAAACTTATATTATTAATTAATTATTACTACAATGATAGTCAGTCATTCAAAGCGTAAAGCCACTAGTCACATATGTACACATTTATTCCTCGTAAAATAATGTTTTAGAATTAAAATGTGCTACAGTTTCTCATAAGTCAATTATATAATAATGTATAATATTTTGTTTTATAATGATTTACTTTGCATTTTACAAGTCTTAGGATAACTGCAACAGAGCTCCAAATATCATTAACTTCCGTTTACTACATTAAACAACCCTCCAGATCGAATCAAATTAACTGAGACTCGCAGTCTGAGATGCCTAGCAAAAGGTGGTCAGAGGTCGGCAACTGGGAGTTACCAGACATCCGTGGTAAGTAATGGATACGTCTTCATCAAATCATTTCTTAGGCTCTTTTCGTTAAGTAACCCACTCCATGGTTTGAGACTGGATCGACTCAGAAGAGCACTTTTCCACTGTAAATGAAAGAATAAAAGAAAACCAATGAGAAGTGATTATTAAAGCTTCAACAGTAAAATCTTAATTTGTTACAACACAGGCAGGTGCTTCTCACTATCGCTTACAAAACCTTAAACTTATTCATTTTTAATGCTGCCTGACTGATATTATGATATTCATAAAAATACATAGTGTTACATTAAAGCCCCAAGATCTATTGATTCATGGTTGGTGTCTAGTTAACTAGACTTGACAGAGTCTGGACATATCTCCATTCAGATCCGCAAAAATGTATGATACTCAAGTTATCAACTACCTCAACTTTAAATCCAATGTGGTCAATGGGTCAATCATCAGATAAAAATGAATGAGACTAATGAGAGTATGCCGGTTGAAAGTTCACACTCTTAGAGTTTGATTACTCTCATAATTTAATTATCTTTGCCACTTAAACCAAAACCATAGCCAGTACCATTAATATTTAATTTATTAATCACAAAACAAAACATAAGGAATTGGTAAAAATGAATTTTCCTTATATATTTATAGAAAGTCTTCACATTACATAATAACAACTGCGCCTAAACACGACTAAAATATCTTGTGCAGACTACTTTAATTTTATTCTTCAACTGTCAACTGTCAAATATTCAATTTACTATCAAATGAATGATATGAATTAATTGTCAAATCAGCGCTCTTCATACTTCATACCAAACTACCACTAAGTTCTTAGTCAATTCAATTAGTACTTAGTTATGTAGTATCTACTATCTAGGTATTACATATACTCTACCCTTGTCAAAATAATGGCCTGCCTTTATGTAAATTAAATTACTACGACGGAGTTTCTCACAACTTGGTTTAATCCAGTATAGTAATAAACTTTAATTTCCTTTCACGAAACGCTTTTACCTCTTCTGTTCTTTAAAGCACAAAACAAATTGTATGATGTATGATGCGTTGTGTAACACAACTTGTGTTTGACCTCTTGACTCTGCTACCAAAAACCAAACAACATATGTACTTTATTCTTACGTTTCTGAATAGAACGGAGACGTTTACTGTTGACTGTCTTTTAATTTAATTAAAAATGGATAACAACAAATTCTTCTATTCCATGGACTATGAGCTCAAGCAGCGCAGCTGTTTTTATGTGGTTGATTTTGATGGACTGATGCGATGCGAAGTTGAAAGTCCTTTGAGAATTGAGAGAAAGAGAGAGAGACTGTAACTGTTGTGATTGTGACTGCGATTTTACATTCAAACGTCTTTCAACTTTCAATAATAACCGATTGCCAATTTCCGTTTTGCAGAAATGAGATTGAGAAGATTGAGAAGATTTCCCATAATTGTATTACGATAATATCTGTCTCTGTCTGTATGTTGCTCTTGTTATTCACTACTTTGCTCTACAAAATGTAAATGTGCCGTCCGTGCTATATTGTTATTGTTATCGTATTACTTACTTACTGTGGTGTTGTCTAGCTCTCTACCTGCTAGACTCTAGCAGGTATTACCATACCATACGACCATACCGCTATGATATTAATGATATTACTTCCACTTCCACTACCATGATGTTGAACTTGGTCAAGAGCTGTACGAGTATTATCAAAATTCAAAATAGTGGCATCTTAGCAGATACTAGATACATGCAGCAAGCAGTAAATCAAAGCTATACACGATATTCATTTTAGTGCACACTCGCTCGCTCGCAAGATTACAGCGGACAGACCACCCAGTCTTTTACAAAGTTCAGCTGTGTGTGGTTTGACACGACTCAACAAAATGCATGTGATCTGTTCAACTTGCCCGCATTCACAAGTCTCAAATTGAGACTCTCAATCCGCAATTTTCATTTTCGTGCTGAAAACAAACTAAAAGCACTTTAGTGTCGTGGGTCTGATTTGATAAACAAACGTTGCGTTGGGTTGTTTATTAAATTGCAAAAAAGCGGTGTGGCGTCAAATAATCAAGTTTCTTTTGTTTCGTTCGTTGTGGAATTTGGTTCGAGTTTTGTTCACTTCCTGTCAAGTTGATTAGTTGGTCAAGTTGTCAAGATTCCACCGTGACACAGTGCCATTGCATTATGCATATGCATGGCATAAACATTTACTAGTACATTTAGTAATTGTATTCAGATTCTGAACAGATCAAAAGAAAGGTGGGACGCAGACCAAGACCAGACGAAAAATGGGGATTCTCCAACACTTCGCCGAATGCAAAAGTCTGTTAGATTATTTAAGGACATTGCCAAATCATGTTGTAGACGAGTTATTTGGCTACCCAGCAGCCTGTTTGGCAATTTTCCGGTTAGTTATTGTTTCTTGGACAAGTTAATCTTTAAGTTGTTACTCGTACTTCCGTACTAACTGCGGATGTTGGGTCACTTGGTAAGGCTGGTCTAACCGGAATGTATTTTCTCTTTTTGTGCCTCCTTTAGAGAACTGCCGAAATTAGCACAAAATTATGTTCTCAGACTTCTTTACCTGGAACAGACCATACCACAAGCAGTTATTGCAACATGGGCGCACTCCAAGTAATTTTGTAAAAGCAACGTTTTGTTGTTGCCTGTTGCATGAGATTTTTCTATTTCTTTTGGATGAAAATCGATAATTAACTTTGGAAATCGTAACCATTAATTATTTAGTGTCCACGCCGAGGCAGTAAAAGCAATCAGTAGTCTTCGTATTTGGAAAGAAGCCAAACTCCAGGGCGGACTTCCTGGGTGGATGCTGGACCATAAGTTTCGACATAACCTGAAAGTTGCGCTATTAGGAGGGTAAGCAAAATCTACATATGCAGATTAAGCATAAAATTATAATTTAGTTTTCATTATTTTACATAATTTATATGTGAATTATGTGATGCAATTTATTCATTCAACAGAGGGAAAGAATGGACGAAGAGCTCAAACTTAGAACCGGATAAGCCCAAAACAATAAAAGATTTAGATGCGTACGCTTTGGATCGGTGGGAAGCAATGTTACATTTTCTCACTGAAAAACATCAAAAGAGTGAAGGTGCAAATTGTGTCTCAAAAGACACTATTTTAACGCTGACACATGCAGGTTTAATGTAAGTCTTATTTATGTCTGGTTAAATGGATGAATTCATTTAATTTAAAAATTAAAATCAAAATTTATAATTTACAGGGAACAAGACGAAAGACAGCATAACCAACCTTGTATAACAAACGAAGGTTTTCAGTTTCTTTTGCTCGACACCGCTTCTCAAGTGTGGTACTTTATAGTCAAATACCTTGAAACTGTAGAGAAAAATGGACTGAATCGCGCAGAGTGCCTTGCATTTATGTTATCGTTATCATTCTCAACCCTCGGAAGAGATTACGGAACAGAAGGATTCGATGATAAAATGCAACAGTTTATGCAACACTTAAGAGAATTCGGTCTCATTTATCAAAGATCGGTAAGTTAATTAATTACACACATTTTACAACAAGTTGTGAGATGTTATTTGACGAAGGATGTTATTTTTTTACAGAGGAAGGCAGGCAGATTTTATCCAACAAGACTGGCCCTAAATTTAGCATCCAAGGACAATAAAATAGCTCTTGATACGGAGAAGCATAGAACAAGTTTTCTGGTGGTAGAAACTAATTATCGAGTTTACGCGTATACGGATTCGGGTATGTTGGGCAATACGGCTTTACAATCTTAGATTGTTACATTCCATAACTTTGTATAATAAAAATTACATTTCCCATAGATCTCCAACTTGCCCTCGTGGGAATGTTTACGCAGTTTTTATACCGGTTTCCAAACTTGGTTGTTGGTGTTATAACGAGAGACTCTATTCGTCAAGCTTTAAGGAGTGGAATTTCAGCTGAACAAATAATTTCCTTCATGAAAATGCATGCTCATTCGGAAGTGATAAAAACGTATGTAAATATTTATATTTATTTTAGCTTCTAAAATTTGGTGGATATTTACTAGTTAATTTTGGTTCTATATCTATAGGTCAAAGAATATCAACAACCCACTTCCACCCACAATAGTGGATCAAATTCGATTATGGGAAATGGAGCGCAATCGTTTGACATTTTCTGAGAGTGTGTTATACAATCAGTTTTTATCTCACAGGGATTACGAAGTTGTAAGAGATTACGCGCAGGAAATTGGTGTTCTCCTTCACTCTTCTGACCAGAAAAGAACAGTGGTTGTAAAAGGTAGTGGGCACGATGACGTCAGAAAATTTTGGAAACGACACTCGAAGGGAAGCTAAATTCTCAATTTACTCTAAATTGTTTTACGTTAGATTGGTTGTTATAAATATAAACTATGTTAGTGAATATTCAAGAAATTGACTTCTTTCTCCTTCCGTGTACAATTGTTCTAAAACATTACTAAAAGTCTATAAATCAACAACAAAATTCACATTATTTGCAGTTTACTTGGAATATATCTGAAGCCTTAAATATGCATATTTTTAGAAGAGCAAACTTTAGCGAGCATCTTAGTTGTTGTGGACAGTCTAGTGTCTGGTCTGGACTATAAATATTTTTTAAAGTATCTTGTAATTTTAAAACGTGATATTAGTTCTTACTTCACTGACATGTCTCCTTTTCTATCTATATAATCAAATGTCAAATGGCTGTCAAAAATTCAATATACATATATGTAATACAAAAAATACTGCTTGTCTTTTCGTGAAAGTGTGGATTCGATTGGAATTTTATACTGCGTTCTATAAATTCAGACTTCTCATTCTCGTATTATTTAATTTTAGCATTTTTATTATTGATTTCTAACTAAAAATCTAATCTCTAATCTTTATGGAGGCATTGCCAACTTTGCATAATAAATTATTTGCATTTGCATTGACTTGACTGTCTTGAACTTGGTCAAACTCTCAAAGTCTCTCAAAGTCAAAGTGCAATTTACGCTATGTTTCAGCCTGCCCGATGGCAAGGCGCGCCAGTCAAGCGTGATCAAAGTGGATAAAGTAAACACACGTAAAGAAAAGTTGTTACTATTGTTTGTTGCAACTTGCAAAACAAAAGGACAATTGACAATCGATCCCATTTATACATTAATACGTATACGTGTCCCACTTTCATCGAATCACAATCATTGAATTCTTCGTTCACTTTCTTCGTCTCTCTAATTCTTTGATTGCATTGACGTGTCAGGTGGTGGTCAGTTGACATTTGACTGTGTGTGACAATTTCCAACTCCAGTTCTAGTTGAATAAAGTGCAATACCGGTTGTATCAACCAAGGTGGTTGAACCAACTGTAACTCAACTTGAGTTACTCAAGTAACCGTCTGTCTTCAGGAATCGTATATAATCATTCGATGATCTTTCACTTCATCTTTCAGTCTTTTATAAAAATCTTTGAGCGGTCATCGTTAAGATTAATTAAATCGGCACATAGAATCATGTAGTTTTGTAATTCACCAACCAAAAGGAAGAGACTCTAAGTTCTGATTGAGTGAGTTTGAGTTCACTTGTTTAGGCTGGCTGAGATAGATAGCGGAAGACGGTAAAACTCGGAGGATTGAAGAGCCGACCATTTTCCCTATTTAAACGAATACATAAGAGGTAGTAAATCAAATCAGTAGTTATAAAATGTATTTTTGAAAAGAACTATACAACCGGACAAAGAAAGGTCAGTAGGCAAAGTGGACTTTGATTGAAAAGTATGCCTGTTTATGTAGTTGGTATTTTTGATTTGGTAATAATTGGTTCATTTTCCACGATTATTTTATTTACACAGAGATACCACTTTAAATTCAAATAAATCGATATCCAAGCTTGAAGATCGGGTGGAGCGCCATTGGACTATTGAAGTGTGTTGTCTGCTGTTGACCCAATTTTCGAAATGAGATTAGTTTCGTCGGAATAAGAGAGCAAAGCAGAAACCAGGAATTTCTTCTTGATCTCCATCCGTAGTAGTATTTAAAATACGGTAAGTTTATTGTATACATAGATTTGATCCTCCGCTGAAATATGTTTAGTCATTAATTAGTTTAAATTGACCTCTTTTGGAGTCATACTTCATATTAACTTTATACTTCAATTTTATTTAAGAAATCTAGTTGGCATCGTTGGACGAAGTGATCCCGTGAAATGACAAGATGAGTCTTCAATCTCGGAAGGGAAACCCTGCAGTCGCGTGGGCATGTGTCATAATAATTGCTGTAATAATAAACGACCACGTATCGAGTGCACCAGTGGCAGTAACACTGGAGCCACCCACTCCAAGTCAGAAGATGGACTTCTATGAAAACCTTTACAATAATACATCAAACTGTTCTGCCTTTTTGCCTACGATGCTTGAGCGTAGTTACATCAAAACGAAAGTTAACAATGCGTGTAATGACACCGACACCGGTTCCTTGAAGCAAGAAAATCTGAGCAGCGTGTGCAATTCCTTATCAAATTTATTTCCCAAATTGTGCCACTCGAATGCAGTGAATCTTAAAGTGAACCGTCTACTAAAACCCACGGAAATTAGTATGGTGGACATAAATAAATTTTGCACTGCACTGAAGAAAACCATTACAAACGTTACAGAATCTAGTCCTAAAGATGAAGTATGGATCATCCCATTTATGGAATCTAACCGAGAAATGCAGAGGCAAATGGATGCGTCAAAGTGTGAAGAATATTGCCTAAATGTACCAACACCTGAATTTCAGAGTGATAAGGAAATAAGAATTAATCCAACATGTGCATTGCTGCTCAGAGGATTCAAAATTTATAAACAACTTAATCAAGGAACTGTTAGCCAGTCCAGTACGAAGGGGGACGGGGAGACCATTCCTGCGGAGAGAAGTAATATAAATAAATCTAAAGAGCTTATTCCATCAGCGTCTGAGCCTGAGCAAGAAGCAATCAACGAAATTGTAGCTGATAAAGACAAAAAAGACATGAGATTACCCCTGACACGTCCCGATATTCGAACCAATTTAAGCACTGTAAAGAAAGAGAATGAAAGCATTTCAAATGCTTCGAAGAGCAATATTATGGAAAATATGGAAATTCCAGTCGCATTGGAATCAACAGCAACAAGGCCGGAAACTTCTCAGAAAACTAGAATAACTGTTGACGCTGAGGTTACGGAAGAAGAAACTGAAACAAAACAAACTCTAGACGACAAGACCAAACCACTCAGCACGAACATTGCAGAAGCAAATAATACGGGAAAGCAGAATTCAAATGCGTTGAATGATGAAGCAGTAAAGTCAGCAGAAAAAGAGAAGATTAATGAAACCGAAAAAGCTCCTCCTGGGTTATCTACAAGCACAACAACTACTACCGCGGCAACGGTTGATCTGGAACGCCTTAATGGAGGAGACGGACCCGCCCCACCTATTGAAAAAGATGAACTGAAGTCTAAACGTTTAAGTTCTACAGCAGCTCCAGCTCCAAAGACGAATGACTTGGTATCTGATGATGATGACACCAAAGATCCAGAAAATGTTGAGGGTGCTGGCGTAGAAGTTGCGGACGACAACCCACCAAATGTGGTTTCAAAACCTGTCGTATCCAAATTTAAGTCGGGACAGAAAGTGAAACCTAAACCAAATTCAACAACCAAAAATTCCGATGAAGATGCCTTTGCCAGTTTGCAGGAGGACGATACGGTGGGAATTGAATATAACCCAGGAGGCGAAACAGGAATTGCTGAGGAGCCTGTGTTGAAGAAATCTCATGGTGATGATGTCGGGGGCAACGATGTGCCCATAGTAGAAAATCGTGGTTATGATTCGTCAGGTGGTCGATATTCAAACAATGGTTACGGTGGAGCTGTATTTGAGCATGGAACAACTATCAACGTCTCATTGAATGAAGCCGAAGACACAGGATTCTTCAATTACTTTTTATGTTTTGTTATTTTGGTGGGAATATTGTACTTTGTCATTCATAACAAGAAAAAGGTGAGTAACACAACATTATCAGATTATTTTATTTGAAAGACTTGAATTTTCATTAATTATTGTTTTATATTTTTGAAGCTGATTGCCTATGTTATGGAAGGAAAGCGACCTAGAAGCAGATCTCGGCGATCCTCCTCGAGTGGAAGTGGTCAATACAAACGCCTAGAGAACAACTATGATTAATAATTCAAGTCTATGAAATCCAGTCGTTAGTTTGTAATGCTTAAACCGGTGATTTTACTGTCTCATTCATGATCATAAACTCTGCAATTTGTGTATTGTACAATTTACGAGCATCGTTCGTTATTGGTGAAATCACTTTTTTAATGTTCCTGCATGCTTATTGTTTACGCCTTTATTTTTTGTGTAGCTCCCTATAGTATCTCAGATTATACGAATTGGAATATTAATGGTGTTAATTACAGATTAGGAGAGTTGACTGGTAGATAAGCATATCAATTGCGTATTTTTTGTTATTACTCACAGTGTGTGTCCGTAGTATGTAGGTACGTTGCATCTGCAAATATCTTCACACTTCTCGTTCAATCAGAAGTAGTAGATTATATTATTCAACATTTCTCTGATGCAACTATTTAAATTCGTACCATTATCCTCCCTCACTAGCCAACAAATAATTCAGTTAATAACGATATTAAACATGCATGCCAAATCATGAACTGAAGTTCTGCTGTTGTGATAAAATTGTGCAGCACGAAAATGTAATTATTCAGATACATCGATCTTTAATTTGGCTCCACAAATATTGTACTACATTTACGATTTACGCAATATTATATAGTATGTATATTTATATTATCGACATTTTGTTTAATTAGTTACTTAAAATTATAAACCTTTACAAATGCTTCATCACAAAGTTTTATAATAAAATTTTCACATTTTACACAACCGCCTTATTCAACGGTTTGGATTATTTTTTTTAAAAGTTTAAAAGCTGAAGTATAAGAGTAATTTAAAAACACTCCATTTTACCTTTTCCCCTTTATATCCGTCACCATCCAACCCACCCTAATTCTCCGGATATGTTTTTTTTAGTGAACCTCACCTCATTATTAAGTATGCTAAATTACCCGTCCACTTACTTAACATAGGTATACAAATTCCGACTTTTACACTTATCATCAGTAAACCAGTCTTTATACATGAAACTTTATCAGGATGCTATACATTTATTTCTGTACACTTCAAAAAAACAATTACGTATTCTGATCAAAAAAACTTCTGGATGGAATATATATACAAAAGGGAAATGAAACTTTAATTGCAAATGATGTGATATTGAAATGATTCACCCCTATGATACGTATTAGTAATGTTCTACAAAGTGACATCAAACAGTGAAATACCATTTGTGTTGAAATATAAAATCTTCGCCCTATGCAAATACTTTTGTTTTGTTTTTATCCTCGTGATGACTAGCTCTCACAAAATAAATTGATATCCCTTCTGAAAATTCAAAAATTACATTTCATCAAGTGTTCAAAGGATCGTGAGCGTTGATTTCGCGTTCTCCCACTTAAAATCGTATATTATATCATTAAGTACGAGAGACGAGAGGGATAAACAGCAAGAAGAAAAATAATTCTCAACTGAGATCAGTAATTATCTTAAAAATAAAAGGTGAGTTTTCACTAAGCAAGTGGCAAGTTTAAAAATTACTGGTACAAAATATCAAAGCCACTTCATTCGTGAAAATTAATGCGAAGTGGTACGTCATCAAAACCAAGGTGCAATTCAGTTTCTTATTTCAACCAATAAAGGAAAATTCAGTTCCAGTTTCGAGATTGCTCAAGTCTTCTAAGGATTGTTGCAGAAGCAAGAGTCTTGTGTGTTCTGACGAATCCATTCAAGATATTTGGTAATGCGTGTGTACACCCCTGTTAGAATATGAAAAATTAAGCATTAAAGTTTAGAATCTGAATTTGGACGACAAATGATTTGTCGCGATTCACTTAAGTCTACGTTTATTAAATTGGGTACCTGGAAAACTCGCTCTGGCGCAGCCCTGGCCCCAACTTACAATGCCTATCACGTATTTGGTTCCTTCTTTACTGCTATCTTCTCGCAAATCTTCCCAGTTCAAGGGCCCGCCACTGTCTCCCTGTTTTACACAAAAATGAATTGTGTTTAGTTGTTTTTATCATTGACAGTTATTAATTGATTTGGCATTACGGACAACGCGGGATTACCTGACAAGCATCTTGTTTCCCTTCGGGATGTCCAGCGCACATCATAGTTTCCGTAATTTCTCTTGGCGTATAGCGCGTTTGTGTTTTACACTCCTGAAAAAACAAATCACACGTCAGTTACAATTCAAATAGAACGTTATTGGTTCGATTAAATAAGAAAACCATAAAAGTCACACATAACGACGTACATCATTAGACATGATGGGAACCTCGACCTCTCTCAAAATGTGTGAAGGCCGACCTTTCTCCTGAGTCCGGCCCCATCCAGCAACCAGTCCATGTTCATCAGCAAAGTCCTCGTCTTCTGTGATTTTGTAATCGAGGTGGATTTGAAAAATGATAAGACCATGAAAGAAAAAAAAAAACAATCAGAAACCTTGATTTCTCTGTCACCTGCATCAATCTATAATATTATGTCAAGACCACAATATTTTCTTGTATTTACCCAAATCGATAGGAAGGCAAGCAGGAGCTATCGACCTACGGAATTTCATGGGCCGTTCAAGTTTCAGCAGCGCAATGTCATTGTGGAAGTTGGCCCTATTAAATCCAACGTGTCGAATTATCGTCCCGATTTTTCTGTATTCAGTGTCAGATTCTTCTGTGAAGTTTCTGTCGTGCTCTCCAAACACCATTGTAATTTGCTCCTTTGGAACTCCATGCACACAATGGGCCTAAATCATTCAGAACGACTTATAAATAATGTCTAGAGTTCAATGTGCTGTTTCATGAAACTATTTCAATTTAAGTCACTCACGGCAGTCAAAACATAACGATCAGATATCAGGGTTCCGCCGCAATAAAACTTTCCTTTGTACATGAGAGCGGTCAACCAAGGGTAGGAATTTAACTCTGCTACTCGTCCACCCACAATCCTTTCTTCTCGGTAGCTAATTCCACAAGCTAAGGTAAGGCGAGATTGACATTTTAAGATTTCTTTTTCGTTAAGTAAAGCATCTTTAATAACAATTCATTTCAAACATGGAACTTACTGCATTCACGGCACTCCGTAGGAAATCGTAGCAAATCTGCAAGTCCGCGGAACTAGAAAAAACGACAAGTTTATTTAGCAATTGCTTTAGGTATTCAATCATTGCTTTATATAATACTTTAGCTAATGCAGCGCACTTCACATTTACGAACGAAAGCAATAGTTTAGACTTTGTCTCAGAGTGCCCCAATGAAATTGCAATTTTAGTCATTCTGTAAAGGATTCATCTGTGTTGAATAAAAATTCATGGTAAATGAAATTGACAACCATAATTTAACAACGACTAGCACAGAATTCTTTTGGCAAAGGTCACGAGGAAAGTTGAGATTGAGAAAACTGTACAAAATGTACAAGTATTGTAAGTCATGATCATGCCCTCATGCATATCTGTAAAACTTAAAAAAATGTCATCTAAATATGTAAATCAAGTTTACGACTAATTTAACATATCAGCCTGTTAAAAACGTCGTATATCTCAATTACTTACTGCTACCAATCACCAAAGGCCCTTTTAGTGAAAAGAAGATTAAAACCAGTTACCTCTCTTAACTCATCCTCAACCTTTCTTTGTTTTAGTACTTTTAAGGTTATAACATGCAACCCACCAAATATACTGAACTGACCGAAAGAATTCTTTAAGTCTGACATTTCGACTCAAAAGGAGAAACGAGAGGTGCGTTGACATTTAATATCTCGCTGATATTTTTAAACGAAATGAAAATGTAGTGTAGCGTAACAAGCAGTAATAGAGTTCGAGTAATCCAACGCGTACGAGAAACCACCATGACATTAATAGTTACCTATTGTAGCATCGTTAGCAGCACTATAGGCTGACCAATTTGATACATTTGTACAGTCCAATTGTATAAACAAAGTTGCACTTATATGCAGTGCAAGCAACTGCATCCTCTTCCCGTTTTCTTATCTGATCGATCTACTTGCACTTTTTTCACAAAAAGTGCAAGTGTTTTTTACTTGAATACATATCTATTATTTTAACGTATTTAATTTTTCATTTATCAATTATCCAACGAATCATGATGATAAATTAAAAGCACATTTCTTAATTATAAATTGCAATTGATTTGTTTTACGCATTTGAATACATATTCATGACCTCATAATCATCATCGACAACACTAACAATAATATAATTATTTTGATATCTTGATTCATACTGACCAAGTATATCAATATAAGATGTGATCGATATATGCGACGAACTACTACTAGATTGAGTAGTAAAAGTAGAAAATGAAGTTGACATTTTTATAGTTGTCCACGAAGGCTACGCATTTTTGTGAGCCGTAAATGTAAGTAATCAAGACTGAGATAAACAGGTAATAAAACAAGATTACAAATATGCTGTCTTTGCATTTGCGAAAAGAATCAAATTGTAAATAACAAATAAACTTGATATTCAAGAAGAGTTCTCTGAGCATTGCTTCATTACTTTTATGAATGACGGAGAAAAACCTGAAGCCTACAAGCAACATGGGGGCAAAAAGGAGTTATTGGAATCAAACTGTCAAGAAATTTGTAATCGTAAAATTAAGCCCCTTTTCCGGCCAGGATTTATTAATCTGTCAATGTGGAATTCGTATCAGAGTGATGTGATGTGACGTGAGTAGTCCATGTCAGTGACATTGTCACACTATTGATAATTCTGTAAAAGAAAAATATGTGACCACCACCATTGCAGTTTAATATTGTTGTCAAATAATGATCACGGGAGTTAGGCTGTACTAACACATGTAACGACATACATGTGTCGACAATCGACATGGAGTAGGTTAGTTTTTAACAATGAAAAGGGTCGATGCAGTGAGGCAATTTTATTAGGTCTTAATTTCATTAACTTGTAATCACGTCAATTACAAGTACAATATCTGATGATAGGAGAGGATTAATAAAAGCCGCACGTGTGAACTACGCAAATTGATTCTTGGACAAATTTAGAGCATTAGGTACATGTCTGCAAATATTTTTGTAGCAAGACCTGTTTAGGTATGCTTTGTGATTTTCTTCGAATGCAATTCAGTTCATGAGATCACATCACAATAATTCGACCCAAAAATTGAATGAATTGGATGCTCACTAGTCTTTGTGCTTTTGTTGGTTTTTAGATAATTTATGAAAACCTACATTTTAATTTCTCAAACATTTCCTGCGAATGGAGGACTGCTGAAACTAGTTCTCATTTTCACTTTTTTCGTTAGAAGTTAGGCGTTAGGCATTTCTACAGAAAGCTCTAAAGGCCTGAAAAATCACAACCTGTTCGTTCCTGAACTTTAATTAAGAAATTAGTATCCAGTCACTACATAGTCATCAAGAGTGCAACTTGCATTTTTCATTAAAGATGCAGATTGCAGAATGCAAATGCAAACGCAACTATCCAATCAAGTTAAGCTTTGATTTCAACTTTATGTGGTACTCTTCTGAAATTGTTCTTTTAAATAGTATTATGCTACTACTAAATACGTATGTACAAGATATGAGCAAGTATGAAAACCCTGATTTTTTTCTTCGTAAATACCGTTATTAGTTTTGCCTTCAACGTTTTCATTATTTTTAACTTGATCGTTAAGCTCATGTTTTAAGTTGTTTGTTGCGGCTCAGCATTGCCATTATTGCATTTAATTATTAACACTTTGTTAAGAAGAAATCTATTATTTTTTATTGCTTGCATCTGTTTGTCTTTCATGAAGTTGCCGGCGTTGCACCTATTTTATAAAAATGATTATTGCAGCCTCGAGTCACTTGGTGCATATCCATTTTCCACCAAGTTTCAGTTTGCTAGTGGTAAGAGTGGAAGAAGAGAGAACGAGAGGAAATAAATCTTCAACAAATGAAAACGAAACGTTATTTATTGATAGTTTGACTTGACTTGTGTACCCAACGGACCTTTCAAACAGAATGCCTATGCCTAAACTTTACTTCCCCTCCACTACGCATAAAATGTTATAAAAATTACAGAATTAATGGTAGCAGTCCAAGTATCTGACATATGCGAGCAGATTATCTTGTTTTATGAAACTTACATGCTTATTTGCAAGCTGCCAGTTACAAATGCAATTATATCGTTATATTATCACTAGTCACTACTACCTTTAAAATGAAGACTAGTAATGATATCATGTAGAATAGTCAATTTTTTGCCAACTGTTGATTTTTGAAATGGGTTCTTCAGAGATATTTTATTAATTAGTTCATATAGTTTACAATCGTAACAGTCCTGGTTGCATTTTTTTCTGTAGCTTGTTATTACTATATTA
>VYYJ01000654.1:0-48769 GCA_021029165.1 Cyphoderus albinus | reverse complement strand
TTGGCGACTTGTGCCCAGCAACACTTTTCATATACTCGTCGAGATCTTTCGATTGGTGTATGACTCATTACAGTCCGGCTAGGGGCCCAGTCCCATAAGCCGACCTATAGGGTCCTTTACTCTCCCACACGGTTACTCACCATTAAATATAATGTATCAATTTTTCAATTTCTACCATCAAACAGTAGAGAAGCTGTACGGTTATTAAAAACGGCGATAAGTGAAACTTTCCTGTGTCGACGTTCTGCTTTTCAAACATATCAAATCATTTTTATTTCTACATTTTTGTTGGTGATACAAACGCTGAAATGGAATTGAAATGAAAAAAAAACTTTGAAGTTGAACAACACAATCAAAATGTTTTCAAAAGAAAACACGTGAATACCAATTAGGTTAAAATGTGGATAAATAACCTTCCGAACGTTTGAGTCATTCAGTTACAGGAAATTATGTGATGTTGACACCGTTAAATACTTTTCTTCACATGAATTCAATATAAACTACCAAGGTTCTTCTGTGGCGAGTATGAGTTTGTTAGCAATGGATTTATTTTGAGCTAAATGAGTCCAAATTGAAGAAAATATTGGTTAACATCTAAATATTTCGGTGGCACGGCAATTTTGAATATTAATATGTTCAAAGGTTATGTTATTCTCATACCGTGCGATGTATGCTAATTTTTTAATTAATACGTCGTATTTTTCCTTTGCACCATTTGAATGGCTTCAATGGAAATATTCATTCGTGTGGGAATTACATGAATCATTTACGTCTGTGATTTATCAAACAACAATTAAAACTCTTCACATCAGTTTGAATGAATTCCATCAAAAGCCAGAAAAAACATCAATTATCATTTCCATTACTGTCCTCTAAAATTTAGAAGTCCGAAAAGTTTAGGAGAAACGATTATAATCAACTCACAAAATGCTAAAATGATGTTGTCCAACCTTCTTTCAAATTAATTCAAAATGAATTCATTTTATCTGCCCTGCCGAACTCGCCGAACTTTGTCACTTTGTAGTTTATTCATGAAAGCTAAGACAAAAATGGCACAGTGTAGAGAAAACACGAAAGGGCGAACGAAGCTTACATTGCGTCATGTTACCGCTTTGTTCCTTCAACGTCGATATGTATTATTGGATGTAGCATTTCGAAGGCACAACGTTGTTTCTGCTACAAAAATAGTTTATCTTACTACTAGATAAGGATAAGTTATTGTCGTTAGCTTAACTCGGATTGATGCTGGTAACTATAAGTTAGGTTTTAATACCTTTAGTTTATTTAGTATTGAGAAACTGGTTGTTAGTTAACTAAAGTAAGTTAATTAAGAAAGCAGAAAATTTAGTTTCATAAAATGATTGCTTTGTTCGTCAACATTAAAGCACTGGTATTTACATATACAGTGGCCACAGTAGCCACAGTAGCAGTGGGCCACACAGTGGGGTAGGCATATACAAATTTTTTCATTTTATCAGTTTAAACGTTGACCTTGATAAGTATTTATATTTGTGACCTAGAGAATGTGCTCTAGCCACAAAATCAACTGATATTGACCCGCTGGGGCATTTGGAAAAGTTCGCACAAATTGCGTCATATATAATATTTCTTATTTGTTTGTAATCTCCTCCTCTTCAAAATGATGTACTGATGTCCAAAGTTTGTCCACTAATTCTGTGTTAAAATATTCTTCACAGTTGCATTTTTGCACTTTTTGATTATATTTCGAGAGTTATAACTCCTCAGTGTTACCGACCCACTGCTCCCAGGGAACGACTGCTCTATTAGGTTTAGAGAGAGAGAGAAAGAGAGAGAGTGAAATTAGTTTAGTTGATTGTGTGTGCATTCTTTCTAGAGCTGATTATTAATTGCGTTTCCCAATTAACTTTCATCAACAACTGTTTAATAAATACATACTCTAATTGCGAGTGATATTAATAAATTTTTTGCCCACTTCCACCCATCAGAATGTTTAAAAACAAACAACATAGTTCTGCGCATGTTTTAGGTTAATGTTATTGATCTTGAAGTTATTTAAAACAATTCAGCCTGTATGCCGCTGTACGCTTACATAAAAAATTATATAATGTCCACAAAAGTAAACTAACTATAGCTCGGAGTGCGTGTTTGCATTCGTTGCCTTAAACCCTAAAGAATCGTAATTTTTCTTGCCGTAATAGCGAACAAACAATAAATCATCGCAGAAACTCATATAGCATTGCATTGTACAATGGGTTTGTATAAATATGCGACCGCTCAGCAATTTCTAGTGTGAAACGCTCATAAATTATTTAGGTAAGATTGATTTCTGGAAGATTGCTATATCTTTAAATTAATGTAACAGGGTTAATGTAAGAGTATAATTTTTTCCGTATATAAACTGAACTTTTAACATTTATTTGTGCACACTCTATTTAGCAAATGTTTCTTAAAGATCCATACATTGTTTTTAATATAACTTTATGTAAGTGTCTAATGTAAGACAATGTAATTTTATGGAATACCCTTTCCGTCGCTATCATTGCAATCTTGCGAAACACGTAAACATTCCTTCGTCGAATGTTTAGAATGGCTCTGTATTATACGAAAGACATAATTAGAAATCAGATAATTGTTACTACTTGATTGGTGCATAATTGCAGCTTGCCTCAGGCAATTACCAAGTTATTATTCATTGGCGAAATGAAGAACATTTAAGTAATTGTCAGATTTAATGCAACTTTTATTGTCACCAAATATTATAATTCAGTTTAATTCTGTATTATAATTTTGTAATTCTACTCTGTTTCTTCTAAATATCTAGTGGCTTTGCTGTTGTCGGTATATAAGATTAGTTTTTACAACATTTGAAATTTCATCAGATATTAGACTGTATGGATTAAACCCGTAAATATTGGAGCTATTGTTGTTATAATTGACTCTGTTGTAGTTGTACTAATTGAGTATATTCGGAAAGATTAATAACGCAATCATTACATAAAATAATAATTATAATTGTCTAGCATCTCACATCTGCAAAACAGAATTAAAGCGTAATCTAATCATCATCGCAATCAGCACGGAGCATATGGTGCTATAAAATGCTTCACGTGACGTAGCTTTTTGTTAACCCATTACGTATTTGTTTTCTCTTTCGTGAGCAAGAACGAAGAAAATCATAATGTATTCAAATATTTCCATCTCGCTCAATTAAGGTAAACATTTAGAAAATTTGAGAGAGGAGACATTAGGAGGTTCCGAGAGACAGATATATCGCGATATTCTGAGAAAGATAGACCACTTATAAATTAAAACAGTCAGAGTTTTATAAACTTAGAAGTCACTTCAAGTTAGGATATTTGTACCCTTTTTAATAGGATTTTGATCTTTCGTTTAATATTGTCAGTTTCCTCAATAATTATTTTTTCTGGCGGCTTACATATTCAAACACCTACCGAACGCATTTTTTTTTAACTTTAAAATGTGTCAACAACAATGCTGAAGCATATCATATTTTTCAACAATAACTGCATCACATTTTATTATTATTATTATTATTATTATTTATTGTCTTCAACAAGCTTACAAGTACCATTTTACACTGGTATACAGTATCCCAAAAACATGGGCTTTTCGACTGCAACCGTAGCCTTATATTCACATAAGGCTATATCTCAACATTTCAACTGTAACTACATCATTTCATTACATTTATAAAAATTTAGTCACATACATACTATTCCACTTCATTACACAACAAATACTTTTTGAAAGTCTTCTTAAACAAATTAAAATTGTCAATATCTCTAATATTGTTTGGAACATTATTCCAAAGTCTCACTGCTCTCACAGCAAAACTTTGCGATCCTACGTAAGAGTTGGCTTTGTATTCCGCTCTGTAGTCATTACAATTTCTTGTTTGATACGAATGAACAGTATCCGCCTTAACAAAGTAGTCCTTAAAAAACTCAACAGCATTTAGTCTTACAATTTTGTAAAAATTACACAATAACTTATAGGCATTTAACTTCTTGGGTAAGAACCATTCTAACTCACAGCCGATTGCCGACGCTACATTATCATATTTACCAATAGACAGCACCATTCTGGCAACACTTCTAATAACTTTTTCAGCAATTTTCAGTACTCTAGAATTTGTGCTGCCCCATACACCACTCATAAATTCCACTATACTAATTAGGTATGCACGACTTACAATCTTTAACGACTCGTTTGAAAGCAAATGCCGGTACATGTAAATAGCTCGCAATCTAAAGAAACACAGTCTGCTAACCCTCTCCAAATGACAGTCAAACTTTAACAATGGGTCCAGTAGAAGCCCAAGGCACTTCAACGTTTTACCATTGACCACAGTACAGCCCTCTACATAAAAACTAAAATTTATAACTTTTCTCTGTCTAGCTGCATTGGAAAAGACCAGCAACCCCGTTTTTTAACATTGGGAGATAACCCATTTATTCTTAAGTATCCCATTAGTCCTGCCATATCACCCTCAATTCTGTCCTTGAGACCATCCAAGTCATCAACACCACCAGCATATGCATAATTGCTGTCATCTGCATACATAATAGCAACTCCATTTTTTATAACAGACGGCATGTCATTTATAAAAAGTGAGAACAGTAACGGACCCAAAATCGATCCAGCCGGCACCCCTATTAATGATGACTTAACTTCCGATAACTTATCGCTTACGCTAACAAATTGGGAACGATTTGATAAATAGCTAGCTAACCACTTATCGTCTATACCATAAAGATTACGAAGTTTATTTACCAGTAACGATCTTGGGCAGGAATCGAAGGCCTTTCTCAAATCGACCGTTACCACTGCGCACACTAGATTGCCATCAATCACCCTCCTAACATAGTCTGTGAGAGCAATCATCGCATCTTCCGTTGAGTGTCCTGGTCTAAAACCAAACTGCGATTTAGTAATGATGTTCCGATTTTCTAAAAACACTCTCAGTCGATTCAAATAAACCTTTTCCATCAATAACAGAAGCACCGGCGTAATCGCTATTGGGCGAAATTGGTCAGGGGAGTTGGCATTATTACACTTGGGAATCGGAACAATTCTAGACTTCTTAAGATACTGTGGCACCATATTAGATGCAAAACTAGAGTTAAAAAACTTACACATAAAATCGACAAAGTAAGGAATTGGCATTAACTTATCTAGCATAAACTTACTGACACCACAAGTGTCAAGAGCTTTACTATCCTTCTTTTTAATGTCCCTCCAAGCCCTTACTATTTCTTGCTGATTTACATCTTGTACATAAAAATCGCCAGTACCCTCTGAGAACTCATAACCTGCCATTGTGTCTTTTACCTCCGCATTATCCGCGAACCCCATTTTTAAATAATAGTCATTTATATCGTTTACTCTCACCTCTTCGCCTAGTTTACATGGCGTTTTGAAAGAAAAGTTCAATTTTCTAATTATACTCCATACACCTGTACCTTTGCACTCGTCAGTCAACGTAGCTTTATGATCTGCTTCTAATGACGCCTTACATAATTTAGAGTATTGTCTTATCTTGTTTTTTGCAAACTCCACCCCAAGTCTCAACCTATGAGTATGATAATATCGTTTAATCCACAACAATCTCTTAGTTTTTTCTGAGAGTGTGCAAGTAACTGTTTTGTTCTTAACAAATAGCCTCTGTATTGGTACAAAATTATCGAACGCACTTGTTATTATGTGAATCAACTGTGAGCCCAAAACATCAACGTCATTTACACTTTCAATTTGTGAATTTGCAACTACATATTTAATAAATCCACACCAGTCTGCTTTTTTATAATTCCGAGTACAAATTACAGTTTTCTTGTCTCTCTCTTTCCTTTTGTACACAAAATCAACGAAGACTCCGAGGTGATCAGAAATGCTTAGGTCCCTTACTTCTACATTACAAATTCTCTTCTTAGCAGTATTGTCAACAAAAACCAAGTCTATCAAACTGTTCAACCTCGTGGGTGATTTTACTAGCTGGGTAAAACCCAATTTATCAACTTGAGATACGAGTTTTTTACTTTCCTTACTACAAGAATAATTAACATTAAAATCACCTAACAAGACAACCGGCTTTTTAAACTTTAACAGCTTTTCCAGTAAGAAACCAAAGTTTTCAATGTCGTTATTGAGATGAGTCGTAACAGGTGACCTCGCCTTCCAAGCCTCTCTTTCCCTCTTTGATTGGTCCGCTCTAACACTAATCATCTCAAACTCGGACAGATTCTTCAGATGTTTCTTGTTCTGGAGGGCGAACTGGCGCTCAGCAAAACTATTAAGTACCACCCGCAATGGCCTTGGTTTGCTCATGGTAGTTGACTCAACTCCCATTCTTGACATGTGACACTGAACAACATTTCGTTGAAGTAGCAACTGTATTAAACTGTTTGCTTTCTGCATGCCCTCATCTGTTTCCGGCACACCGTAAAACATTACGTTAGACGCTCTTTTAATTTTCTCCAATTCGTCTCTTATTTTGTCATCAGCAATTTTAAATTGTTTTTTCGTCACCGCTGATGCCTCGACATCTTCCACTTGCTTCTTTAATGAAGCTTGATTGGTCTCCACTAATTGAATTCGATTTCCAAGCTCAGTTAACTTTGTCGCAAATGTATCAAACTTTACATTCATTTGCTGTAACATCTGCAGTTGCTGCTGTGAATTCTGTTTTTGCTGCTGTGAACTCTCCTTTTGCTGCTGTAAAAGCGCTTGCAATGTAACAGGAGCCTCAGGTGTAGCAAAAGTATTGTTAATTTCATTCTCACTGGCATTAACCTGCGAACCGTTTGCCATCTTACAATACTTAAAGATACTGTCTTCTTCAAAGTACACCACTACCGTAACCCAATCACAACAACAGCCAAAAGTCGAGAAAGAAAACTTTCAAACACCTCAAAAATGTCACCGAAAAACAAACCAATCACAATCTACAGTGACTTCTGTTGGTAGACCGACTAATAGGGACTCCAAAAATGTTAAACAACACTGTAAAGCTTCTCTGCGGAATTAATTTAAAATATTTTACAAATTGCTGTCTCAGAGCTCAATATAAATCAGCCTGCTCATGGATATCTCTTTCTTATATTGATATGATAAAGCACAAGGTCACAAATTTCGCTGTAGAAAGAAAAGGAAGCCGACCGAGGACCGACACTCACAAAACAATAACAATGTATGTATCGAATCAGTCGAATTCACAATAATCTTTGTTTACAACGCCGAGACAAAATCAAATGGAAATTTATACCTTACACTCAAATCTGAAAAATAAATTTTCACAATGAGAACAAAAATCTGTAATGATACCCCATTCACCATCATATCACCAAAAAGGCTGTGGTTTGGACTGAGCGTATGTACGTAGGTTTATTGGCTTGAAGAAAATTTCGTTTGGTTTGGTACCGTAATATCGTGATGATGCGAGTGGTCAATAAAACACATTGTTACTGTATAGTCATGTCACTCACAGTCATTTTATTTTATTGCATGTAAAAGGTCAAGTGAAAAGGAAGCGAATTTTTGTATAAAAACGGATTTTTTATTGTCAATGTGAATGTGAAGGTTTTATTGTCTTGGCCTTTAATTGTTTGGTTGGCTTCTCGCTCCGAAAAGTTCTCTGACCGAACAAACACCGTTCATTCATAATTATAATTGCAACTTGAAGTTAACATGGCGGATTTTAGCATTTTTACAATTGAAAATGTAAATGGTCGTTGTAAAAACTGAAACATTGTTGCAATCAAGAAAAAATTATTTTTATGACTCTTTTGTAGTAGTGAAGCCAGTTTTTTCTGTTAAACCAAACTGCTTTATTGCATGTATGTTATGTACTAGTATCTACCGAAACCGATTTTTTTCTTCCCTTTCAAATGTTTCCGTAATGAACTTGTTTCCAGTAAGTAGCTCCCACTTGACTTACTTTACAACATTGTAAAGTGAGTTACATTAAGTACATTACATACAAAGAGTTTAAGCTAACTTACATGCAATTACACTGGAGTAAATCACTTTATTATTTTTCGAAATAAAAAAATATTCTTCAAATGGATATTATGGTATGGTATCATCATATCATATCACTCTTGTGCGACCAAGACGAATAATAAAATGAAATTCTCCTTTTTCTTCGCATGCCCTTTTTAACTTTTATGGTCTTTAATGATCCTTTACAAAGTGTGGCCAGTTTTTGGATTTGATTCCATGAGGTCCATATTGGCTTCAGTCTCAGTTGGTTTGTTGGCATTGGAACGCATTTTTTTGGGTTACGTTCCGTTACGCACATTTGGACATTAAATTCATTTTTTCATATTTAATTTCCATTAAAAGCCCTCGTCTTCTTCCTTTCCAAGAAAATATAAGAGACGAAGAGAAATTTCTGTTTTTTCAGACCTTTTGCTCCCATCGGGGAATATTTATTGGGGTAAAAAATGGAAAAAATTGGACAGTATATCTTCCGCACTTAATTCCACTAGCCCTTTTACAGTGGTTTTAAGACAATCTTGAGCAAAGAAATAAAATTCTTTTTTTCTTGCTGAAAATGCCTTGGCCATTACCATTTAATAGAATTTACTTTTTAAATGTGTGCAATTGTGGAAAAGAAAAATCTTTCAAGTATTACATTACGTATCTACTTATAATTTTAACTCCAAATCCAACCTCCTCAAGCTCATTCAGGGCTGACCAATTTTTCAAAAAGGAAATCGAGCTCGAAACACGCCGTTATGTTACGTTACAGATGACTGCCGTATTTTCTCTAATCATAGCAGGGGCAATAAATTAAAAAACTCAGAAAGTTTACAATAGTCAGCATTAAAAAGTTTAAGGGATCTGTTATAATTAGAGAGATTGTGGTATCCTATTTTGTGTGTGCGTGTGCGAATAAAATGGTTTGAAAGCAAGAATTCCAAGTTCTTCTGAGTCTTCCTCTTCCTCGTGGTGATCAGTTGGAAATAAATGAAAGCAAACAATGTCTAGGAAAAGTTAGCTGAATCGAAGTGATGATGAAAAAGCCTCTTGAGAGTAAGTTTCAGAGTTACTCAAGAAAGAGTCAAGAGACTGGGAAGAGAATGAAGAAAAAAATAAGAGGGACAATGAAAATGAGAGAAAGAAAAAAATACTCGAGAGAAAGCGTTTGTATGTTTCAGTTCCGGAGAAAAGAGCCACTTAGCCGCTGAAATATTGCGCTTCTTGCTGTATGTAGCGCCAATCTATCATGTTGTGGAGGAAAGAAAAATATTTATTGGAATTGGAATCTTCGATTCCATGTTATGTTTGTAAGTTATGTAGTAAGTAATGTAATTCTTGGAGAAAACAAAAAAGTACGAAAAGTCTTGGGCCTTGGAACATACGTCTTATTAATATCTTGTGTTATGTTATGCTATGTTGCTAACATATCGGCCACAGCAGGAATTTTTACACTGTCCAATAATAATGAACAAATTGGTCAATGTCAACGTCCACCTGAAAATTGAGCGGATGGACCTGGACATTTATAAAATGTCCAATTTTGTCCACTGGACATTATCCACCAAAAAATCCAGGTGGACACCTTTACAACCCTGCATTGCATTACAGTATAAAAATATTATTTTTTATTGGAAATTACATTACTGCGTTATTATTAAGTAAAAAAGGGGTTCAGTGTAGTTCAATTTCTTCCCAAACTTTTTTTTTCTCCTTGTCAGTGCTAAAGTCCTGTCAGCCACTGAAAGTGAAACTTGGTTTATTTTTCTCCTTTCTTCCTTCCCCTTTTTGTTTTCTCTTCCATTTTCACTTGGTCCAGTGCACAGAAGAACAGGAAGCAATATTTTCCAGCACACATTAAACTTGCTAATATAATAGAATACTATGAAAATAGTGCATTACATAATAAATAAGAATATGTTTCTCTTTCATTTTTCATTCCATCTTCAACATTTTTTTGGTTGACTTCCACTAGAAATTGACCAATGACCATGACTGGATGGGAAACTCGGAATTTTCATCAAGTTGGCCAAATGAGTTAAGATAGAGAAAAATGGTGGTGGTGGTGATATACTATCTCCCAGCACTTAAGAAAGTGGACCACTCTAAAAAAAAGTGTAATAAGTCCACTTTAATATTTTTCCCTGTACTTTTCCAGCTGAATGAGTTGACTGGGTCATATCATCTTGTGATATGATGATCTGAAATGAAAAAGAAAGATGACTTGATGATCATCTCGATATTTATTGGCTCGATCTGCTCAGCTCTTTCTCTCAAGTCCTCTGGCCCTTTTTTATTGAGAAGTTGTGCAGCAAAGCGAAAATGGACATGCGATGGGGCAAAAAAGAAGAGAAATGTGTTTTTGCGAAAATTGGATCATATCGCGTTATTTATTGTGTGTAGAGGAAGGAATTAGGTTCTCTTCAGCTTAAGGAGCAACAAGGAGCTTAAATAAGAAGACGTTTCTCATCATGGCCCTTTTTTGGTTCATGGTCCGGCAGAGACACAAAATAGGCTGGCTGCTGGCTCTCGTGGTTGTACTCCATAGTTGACAATGATGAAAGTTACTTTATTTCAGTGTTCACTGGCCACTGGACATTTTTTTGGAAATTTGTGAGTGAGTGGTCATGAGTGTGCGAAATCGAAATCGTTGGGGAATTGCGAAACTTATGTAAGTCTTTCCTTTTCCACGAGCTAGGTAGTAATTTTTGCGGATGAGAAACTACGTGTGTTCCAAGGAAGGAAGTGAGTGTGTCCATACATCCGTATCGTATCCTCTCACCGTTTTTCTTCCACTGTCTTTTTTTGTCACTTCGCCTTTGCCTCTTCTGAATAGGAAATAAATTGTTGAGGACTGGCCTCGAATACGGAAATAAAAATGTCCCTTGGAAATAAAAACACCCTTCCGATCCTTTTGCTTCCTCCAAAAATACCTAATATAATATAATCGATTTTGCTTGCTTAGCTCCTCTTTTTCACTTCATACTTCATCCGATGTCCGTGTCCAGTTCATATTTCAAATAAATTGTTGTACGCAGCAAGATATTCTACTTTAGAGGAAGCAATAAGGCTACAGAAATTCACTGGTTCGTTGGGTTCGTGTTGGTATGGGCCATAAAAGATTTTTTTTCGGTTTTTTGCAAAAGTCGGCTTTCTCAAGTTGTCTCAAGGAGTTCACTACTTGAATTACATGACATGACATTATATACCGTAAAACCTGGAAAAATTGGTCGTCCCCTAAAAATTCCTCTACCACCGGCTTGAATTTAGAATTTTTAGCCCACGCCATTTAAAAAAAATGTTTTACGGTAGTACATGATTTAAAAGAGTGAAAAGGAGGTTTTTCTTTTGCCTTCGATTTCCATCCGCATCTACATCCACCCAGTCCAACTCTTCTCAGCGAAAATACCAAAAGAAGCTGCTGCTTCTCTCCATACTCACAGAGATATCCCATTTTTTCTTCTTGTCTCGTCTCACGAAATATATAGTCCCTCCCTCCACCAAAACCGTCCTACTTTGTCGGAAAAATAATAATAGCGTAGTAGTAGTAGCCGAAACTTAAAAAAATGTTAAAACTAGCCAAAAAACTTTTTTTCTTCTTCAGAGTAAATACAGAGTAAATACGAGTTCCTATCTACAATATTTGCTGTAGAATCGGAATTGCCGGCCCTGGTTTAAAAAAAAATTGTGAAAATAATAATAATACCACTACCACCACCCAATATGATGTCGGTGTTTTTCCGGTTGTACTATATTATATTATAAGATGGCAAAAAATTCCCGTGTCGTGCACAAGAAAGAAAAAAAAATCTGCTGTGGAAGCAAAAACTCCATTTTTTATTTAACAACTCGTCTTTTAGTGTCGTACTGGATTTTTCCAATGGTTTCGTTTGGCAATGGGAGAAAAGAAAATGTGTAATAATAGGAATAAAGAAATATCCTCAATTTCGTTTTCCTCCTTCCCCTCCATATTTTTCTCAGGCTGAGCTGACTCAAGAAAAATAAACGGAGTGACTGAGTGAGAGGATAGAATCATCATTTTCTTTAGAAAAAAGGGAATGAAATGAAGTATGAAATTTTTTACAACGCATTCAATTCCATTGCCTCCGCCTTTTTCCCTGTCGGTGTTCATAGTTCATAATGTTCATTGTGTGTGTCCATTTTGATATTTCCGCTGATTCCCATTTTCAAACTGTAGTAGTCACTATTAAGTATTAACTAACGTTACACATTGTTATTGTTCCTCCAAGACGTAAATCTATAGTTTAGTAGTGGTAAATGTGAAGATTATCCGAATCAGAAATGGCTCGTCAGCAACAGTCGAGTTGGAAGATGGAGAATTTTTCTAGGCTGTGACATACAACATGACGATGCGGCGATGTTAAAACTAAAACCGAGCTGCTTGGTAAAGCCATTGGCTATATGCCGTATTTACTCCAATTATGGGCCGGGTGGTAAATATTTGGCTATAATTGGAGAGAATACGTCCATCAGTACATCACACGTCAGACTTCGTCAATTTAATCAGTGAAGCGAGGAGAAAAAAATGTCGCTGTTTTTCTCTTGCATCACATCATATTACTCACACTCACACTGGGAGTCAAGTTGATTCAGAATTCTGTACATTATAATGTAATAGTATCGCGTTTCTTCTTACAAAAATAAGTGTGAGCTGCGCTCGAGTGAAATGCAGCGGGGAAATAAAAATGCGATACGTAGGTTATAATAATGTGCGTCTGCCTATTCGCTCCACTCCGTTGCATTTCTTCGTGACGGGTTTCATTTCATTTTATTGTTGGTTTATTTTCTGAAACATGAGACTGCACATAAAAACCACAAAGGCAGGCGGTTATTACAGCAAGGTACAGCAACGAGGTTTATTTTTCTAAAACGTATGTCATGTCACTCACCAGAATTTCTGAAGCAGGAAGCAAATGAAAAGTCGCAGGGGCTGTGTAATAGTATAGTATTACATTACAAAACATTATTTGTTTGTTGAGCAGACGTTTTTCACGGTTTATTACAAAATTACTTTTTACTTGCCTGTCTACTTAAGTAGGTTTAATTGCTATTTAAAAAGATTTCATTTTCTATTTCATTTTTCAATTCGAATAAAAATCATTGAATCATTTAAAGTTGCATTGGCACAATTAAATCAAATCAAGTCGAAATGAAATGGAATGCAACATGAAGCAAAAAGATCCGACCGACCGACCGCGAAGTCTTCGTCGTGTGTGGTCGTGGTCACGGTGTAATGTTATGTATTCATGGAAGTGCGTGTTGCTTTTATTTCTTGAAATGCTTGTCATTGTCATTGTCACTGGATTCGTTTTCTCAATATACATCATTGACATTGACATTCACATTCACCGTAAATTCTCATATTACCACCGGGTTGGTTAATCAAGACGAAATTTGGGGTTTAAACAGTATTTCGGCCGATATTGGAGGATTTACGGTATTTAACTGCCAAATTAATAATAATGGATCTCCCATTCAAAAATGCCAAATATCTTTATCCAATATCCAATTGATTTCTTTGGAGCAGTCTTTTGTGTCTAATAATAAAGCAGAAAAGTACCTAAATCCCATCTTTCATCTTTTCCATTTCATCTTATTTTTTGATGAAAGAATGAATGAATGAAATGATATTGATAAGCGAGACGAGTCAGAGCCAGAGCTAGAAATTGAGCGAGCGCCTAAGCTTTGTTTGTATGTTAGCAAGGTAAATTATGTATGTAATGCTTGCACCAATTTTCAGACAGAGACAGGTAAATTCAATAGCGATTCCCCTGATATGGCTAATACTGTATTGTATTGTAATGGATTCTCGTTTGTCGAGTCGAACAAAACCCATTTCCTTTAAAACCTTGCTCGCTCGCTTTTCTAATTTCGTCTTCTTTGAACTCGACATTTTCAATGCAATTTCCATCATGCTTGTTAAAATGTAATGTTATTCAAGGCAATGTTCTTGAACTGCAACGATTTTCCTAGAAATGTGGGACTCAGTTTTGTCTAGCCTATTTCATTCCATAATCCGAATAGCTTATCTCTGACATGATGAATCCTCCATTTTCTATTTTTATTTTTGTTTTTCGATCGTCGTCCTTCCTTAAAAGCCATTTTCCATCCACATTTACATTCACCATTTTCGACCTGAATAAAATTGTAATGTGATGTGATGCATTTGCTTTTTTCCCATATTTTGTCTCAGATCACTAAACTCAACACAGACGTTATTCCAAACACATCAGCAGAATCAGATTGCAAAAATAAAAGGAAATCGTCTGACTTTTTGTCCTTGTAAAAATCCGAGTCCCGGAACCGGTTAGATGGAATAATGGAGCTGAGCAGATGCAAAGCGAAACATATTTTGTCTTCCTTATTTATTGCGCTTGTTGCCTCCAAATCGGACTCTGCGAGACAAAAACGAAGCGGGTAAAAATGTGATCAATTTGGCGTGGCGTGCCATTAAGGCACGACGTTACATACATACAGTGAGAAGAAGCGACAAAAAAGCGAAAAGCAGAAGGGGAATGTTTTATAGATGACCTGGTAAAATAAAATTGCATAATGTAGCTTTCTTTCACTGCCATTTTGAAAAAGTGCACACAGGTGTTCAGTTCATACACACAAAAAATCATATTATTTAAGGCTGTACGCCGTGTAAATTTTATGTTTGAAATATACTGATTTTTTCCATAGCATAGAGTAACACTAAAAAGCGCGGGAGTTTCTAATTTCAAAAACTGTTATGAATTAAAAAAAAGTGATCAATACGTCTTGTAGAGAATTGAAATATGTATCTAAAAATATTAAGCCACTTTAAAAATTATAAAACCGTTTGAAATTAGGAGGGGCTCCGGCGCTTATTTAGGGGTAAAGAGAAATGAATATTTTTTTTGGCAAATGTAAAATTTAAACAGCATACACCCTTAAGTAACAACATTATAATACAATATAAGCTGGGAGCCTTCATTTTATTCATTCAAGCGAATTGAGTGAATGATCGATTTTCCCTATTTGGTATTCATGCAGTCACTACATCCAATCAGTCTTTTTTTCAGACAGCACAACAATGCAATAAGATATTTCGCTATTGAAAAATAGCAGCGTTTCTTTTTAAACGAACGACCGCATTTCAAAAAATGGTACTGTTGTACCCTACATAATAATCATAGAGCCGTGGTTATTTATCGTAATGGTAATGGTACACACATCACATACACAAACACACACACTTTCTCACTCACTTACTCTTACATAAAAATAAAAATAAGTTTTGTATTGTATTGTATAATAATACTAAAGGGGAAACTCCAAAAATACCCATTCAATTCAATACGGTATTGTGCCACTTCTCTTGTTCAGCAGCTCACAGACTTGGACACAATTGCAATCAGTCATCTAGCTGTGTCCACGTTTTCTCTTATTATTTTTTTCCATTCTTCCATTATTAGAAAAGATCATTTAGAAAATGAGACAAATTTGGGACTCACATTTGCCATACGTTCCATGCACATCCACACAACTCTATTCAATTACAATTCAATACAGCTTTTTTCTCAAAGCTCGCCTCGTCTCGTTTTTATAACTTCAGACAAAAAAAAAGAGTTTGGAAACGTTTTTCTGCCTGCTACCTAAAAAATAAAATGGTCACACTTCAAACTCCCCCTTTTTTTCCTTTGTGATAATAAACCAGGTACTATTTAGTTAGTAAGTAAGTAGATACGTTTCCTTTTGCTGCACTTTTTGTCTAATTGGTGACGTGTTGATAATAGAGGCATTTAAGCAAGTCTTTGTTATTGTGACGCACGGTGTAAAAAATTTTGGAAATGGGTTGCTTAATTGAAATGAAATGTGTCTGTGGAGTTGCAACCTCACATCTCTCAACAGTTGCGTATTTTTATTTTTATTGGCCTTTTTAAAAGCAGCAATAAAAAAAAAGAAAAAAAAAAGAAATTTTTGTGCCTGATACTCGAGTAATTTTTTCTGTGTCCCCTTTGTTCCTTGTTCACTTCAGCCAACCTTAAATATCTCATTATTATTATTGTCCCGTTGTTAGTTAAAACTTCTCCATTTCCTGGGGTGGGTTTGGGAGAGGATCAATGAAATGAAAACGAGCTGAAGTGTGAAAGCGACCGATTGTCCGTGAGACAAAAGGAAAATGGAAGTGAGGCGCAAATGAAAATGAAATAAGAATCAATAAGGAGAAACAGTCTGGAAATGAAGCCATTTCACCAAATCACACAAAAGAATACAAACACGAAGAATTTCCACGCGAATTCATATTATTATTCTCTTTTCCTTCTCAAACCTTTTGTCGGCATGTACATACCTGGAAAATTATCGCCTCGGCCTAGGCTTTTGGTTGCACTCGCTGGACAACAAGGCAAAGGCTCTGTCATTCACTCAGTGAGGTGAGGCAAACAAGAAAATATGTGCAAAAGAAAAGTTTGAATGGAAGGTGATACCTAAACCTTTAGTAAAAAGGACAGCTGTGGATTATCTCGGGTTTCCTCCGCTTCTTGCGCCTTTTGTTCCCATTCGGACTGTGTAGTTGTGGATATCATTTCATTTTACTTGAGCAACCAAAGCTTTAGCTTCACATGCGTACAACCAGTCAACCGGATTAAAATCCGTGACGTTCTAAATGGAAATCTACGGCATGGAAGGAAAAGGCTCTTTTATTTTATTTATTTTGGCTGTAAAATGGTTCCAGGTAAAATTGCAACTCGTGCCGTGTGGCTTAAAGCCGAGCTTTCCTCATTCATTCCAATTTCATTAGGTTCACTCAAGTACGCATAATTAAGTTAAGGTGGTGAAAGATAAAAAGCTGGAAAATTGTGTAAAGCATCAAATAAAAAGCCGCGACTTCGTCTGGGAGAGGTTTTCTTTGTAAATGCAATTTTTATCTTTTCTTTTCTGGTTATGATGTGATGTGAAGCAGGAAAATGTTTTTTTTCAAAAAAAAAAATCCACGCAACACACATTTCACACTTGATTTGCACCAGGAGCCTCAAAAACCTGCAAAATTCTCTTCACTAACATAGAACAGAGAAACGACAGTTTCCTTCTAAGAGTAAGCAAGTTAATCAAAAAACTCGGCTTGGCCACCACGGCCAAAAATCCATTTTCATCCAATTGAGAATCCAGAGCAATCATCTTGGCCACATCGAACATCCACATCGTTCATCATATCACAGTGTCATAATAACCCTGGGATGCCAGATGAAACTTTGGCAATTTTCTAAAAAACCCGTGAAGTAGTATCTACTAAGGAAGCCCGAGTTGATTTGATGTATTGCCACTGGAAATTATGGCACACCCTCATTCATTGTCGCTTACACTTTTTTTCTTTCCGAACCGGACACACTTTTCTCTTGTAGTGTATAATGTATGTCCGGTGTTTTGTCCAGGACTCCCGGATTATTACATAGGAACATTACATGCACACACACAACATTTTTTTTTTACACAAGTCAATCTTTTTTATACCTGTTCGTTTCGTTCTCGGTGACCCAGCAAGGGAAAATTGAAGCTTGTTATGTGATGTCAAGTCAGCGGAAAGTTATTTTCCCTTGCTCGCTCCAACGCAAGAAAATATTTCATATTTTCTCCTGTGTGGGAAGGGAAAACGCTGCACAGCACGTTTCTTGTACAATTCGCTTTCACACTCACACCACTAAAAAAAGTTCATTCACTTTCACTTCCACCACCGAAAATCATCGTTGATATCCACATTCTTCACATTTCGACAGTAAAATCCCCGGTTGGAGAAAATAACTTTATTTTTTTAACGAAACCACAAAAACATGGAAGAAAATCAACCGTAGCGTTTTTTATGTGTGTTATTATGTCAGAAGAAAAAAATTTTTTTTTCTTTCAAAAGAGTTTAGATAAGGTTCACTTTCTCTTCTCTAGTCATCTCGTCAATTTTTCCTCTCGTTCTTCATCTTCATTCTAAAAGGTAATCCCAGCAAAAGAAAGTTTTTTTTTCCTTTTAATTTTGAAGAAAAAAATCCCAATCGTCTTTGGTGGTCATCAGATGCGTGTCTTTGGTTGGTTCTGGTTTGATGACGATACCTAAAAAAAGTGGAGCAGATGGAATGAATAAGATGAGATGAAATGAAAGACGGTTTACTATTTTTTTCCGGAGAAAAGTAGAGTGAAAGTGTAATCACTCTTGGACGGATTAGAAAGTTTTTTTTTCTTTACTTTCACTCACCGGCTAAATCATCGTGGTGGTGGTCATCATCATCGTGATGATCCAAAGGTCAGTATCAGTAAATTAAGCCACTGCTGGTTTTTCAGAAGGAATCAGGAGCAAATCTTGGAACTTTTCCTGGCAGTTGCAGTAGTGCGAATCAAGTGCGATCTTGTCAAGTCAAAGAAAATTCATTTTCAGATCTGAAACTAAGATTACGCTTTCCCTGTGTGTGGCCCAGGCAGCGAGGGTTAATACTCTGTATACCGCTGTGCAGTAATTGCTTTTCGCTCTGACTGAGAAAAAAAGTAAATTGGAGTTTAGGAAGGTTAGGAAAAAAGTGTTTCCTGGAACTCTGAATGAAAGGGTTTCGATGAAAGTCAAGTAAAGTGTTTCACGGAATATTTTTTTATAATCCAGTCCACACAATTGGATGGTCCCCTTTGGTCACTTTTGTAGCCATATGTGTTCCATAGACGAAAAGCTTTTATTTCAAAGAAAAAAATTCCTCCTGGCTCTTGGTTCTGACTCTGGCATGTATCCATTAACCCCTCCATTTCTAAACAGTTGAACCTGAACCAACTCACTCAAAAGTGAAAGCGACTCTTTTCTTAACTCTCTCTGCGTGTGTGTTTGCTTTCACCGGAACCGGTCCAAGACTTTGTGCACTTTCCTTCCAAACAATTTCGCACCACTACAACAATAGTAGTGCAGGAGCAATCAAGAAATAATTTTTTTTTTCCAAAAAAAAAATCCATTTCCGTAAATATGCGTGTGGTAGTATGTAACAAGGAATAAAACGATTATTCAGCTCACGGCCGTGGCAGTGGTCGTATTTTTAATATAATGTGGCAACTTTATTCCATTCCAGTCCATGTCTGGAGGCTGCTCGCTCTTTGCCTTTATTATTGAATAAAACGCTACTTAAATTGCTGCAGCATTGCACTTCCTCCATATAAAATAGTGTCCGTTATATTACATTGTTTTACCGTTAGATTACCGTTTTACCGTTACTCTTTGTTAATCGAGCTTCTTTGTGGTAAAAGTTATGGGGCAAACTTATTAAATGAAGTGATCTCTTGGCAAATAAAATAAAAGAGGTAAAAAGGAAGTTTCTTGGTTTTTAACCTCGCCTCATCGCTTAATGCTCCATTGCAATCTGTGTAATGTGTCTTAGTCCAGAATGAATTGAAACTTTCTCTTGCCTAAAAAGTTCCGGGATGAAGATGAAAATAAAAGCTGGACCTGGGCTGTTAGACACAGACAGAAAATCGTTTTCAGTCTCTCTCTGTCTCTGGAGAGAGAGATTTTCATTCGGGAAGATTTACAAATTTTCCTTTGTGGTTTCCTCCATAATATAAAAAGGTCCACCTCCACATCCACAGCCACAGCCACCTCGAACTTTAACTCGAACGGTGGTAATAAGATGCATTATATTACCTTCGGAAAAGAGAAAGTCGCTCGTTTTCTCGCTGCTTTTACCAAATCTCAATTAATTGCCAACTTACACTGCACAAGGTATCATCATTGTATTCATGCTCCCCTTTATTCCAATTCTCATCTCGTGGCTCCCGGCAATCTGACGCAAGCAACTGCAACGCTCGTTAGAAGAAGCTTCTGAAAGAATAAACCGTTAATTCTCAGAGGAAGAGTGAGACGAAGCGAGGAAAAAACAGAATAATAATAATAATAATTTCCACTTCCACATCCACATCCACCCCGACTCAAGTTTTTACGGGCAGTTTTGTGTGAGTATGAAATGTGAAAAGTATTGCGATTTGATGTTACATAGTGCTCATAGAATTCCCATGAAATGAATATTATGAAGCTGAAGAGAGTTTTCCGAATGATGATGAAAAAGTAATCTCAATTTGATTCATTGCAATCATAAAGAAAATAGCTGGCGGCGATGTAAATGTGTAACGTGCTACTTTCTTTACTTACGGTGCAATTCATTTTCTGGGGGGTTTCGGTTAAAGTTCAGAATGCAGTTTGGTTGCTCGCTCCAGCTCCAGCTCCAACTTCATCTCTAGTAGTACATTAGCTCCAGTTTCCAACAAAAGCGGCAGCTTCGTAAATCTTGCTGGAACTGAAACTTGTTATAAGATAGTAGCTCCTTTGAATAAGTATCTCATCTCATATCATTTGATGAAACGAAACGAACGGGGTGATCAGGACAGGATGTTCAGATGATATTAGGAAGGGAAAAAATGACTCAAAAAGGGGAATAAAATGGAGTGAGACTGGGAAAAAGTAAGTCAAGTTATCCATGAGGTTATCCATAAGGAGAAATATCTTCTGATATCCATATCCACATCCACGCACAATTTTTTTTTTCTATGCAAGAAAAATCTAAATCGTTTTTTCTTCGCCTGCTTGGATTAAGGTGGATAGGAAACGGAGGTGGTGGTTCATTGATTTCCAAAGAAGAATGAAAATGGAGTGAGAGCATTTAAAGAATGGAAAATGTGTTTACAATAGCTAAGTAAAGTCTGCTGAAAAAACCAATCTGATGGAAATATGAGGATGAACTTTATGATTATGGCTGGCTGTTTCTTAACTATGAATGAGAAATGGCGGTGTACAGCACAAAAGACAAAAAATGGAATCCTCCTCTGTATGTGGATGGATTCTCTGTCTGGTCGTTTAAAGCACCTGTGCAGTAGTGCTGGAGTTGGAATGAAATGGGAGGAAAAAAATCAATTTTGGAAGAAAATAATTTGGTGTAGGTGGGTACTTTAGTTTTTTAGGGAAAGTTGCAAATATCATATCATAATCATATCATATCATATCCTGCGAGATGGTTTTATTTTATATAGTTTAGTTTAGTTCCACCGACCCTTTTTTTAGATGATTAATTGAATGAACTGCAGAATACCACTCGATGGGATTTCGATAGATCTTTTTGAGTAAAGAGCTTCTTGGATTGGACTTTCTTCTCAAAAAAAGGGGAAACAAATCTCTCTATGGATATTGATTTGTGGAAAGAATTTTCTTTTCTTTTCTGTGGCATGCCAAAACTGGAAGTGTTTTGTCAGCAGAAAAAATGGGCAAAAAATTACGTTCATACCGTAAAACTTGCAAATATAAACGTGGCCTTATACTATATGGCCTTAAGGGATTAGGCCATTTCTAGAAGTTTTATGGTTCGAAGCCCTGCCCTTGCTTGTTGTTTGAAGTTTGAAAAAGTGGAGCAGAGTGAAATAGAATAAAAAAGTGGAGCTGGAACTTGTAAGAGTAGAAACAAAGATGAATAAGGAAATTGAAAGGAAGGACCTACTTTTCCTTTTATTTCATCATCTGCACAATTCCACAATCCTTTGCAATTGCAAAAATTCCTTTTGTCTCTTGCTCTTTCTTCTCTGCCCTTCTGCAACTGTGCTACTGTAACTCCACATGCCCCAGTCTCACACTCTTTGCTCAAACTTGTAATAATGCAATGTACAAAATGCTTTTGTTTCAACTTGACTAACTTGTTCCAACACTGGAGATGATGACGATGACGATTGTAATAATAATAATGATATTGTATAATGTAAGCGAGCTGTGCTCTGTAACGCCATTTACCAAACAAAAAAAACTCCGACCTCCAGATGTGTCCTGTGTGGTAGTAGTGTGGCAAAAATGTACACACACGTTAAAAGTAGTCCACGAAACAGCCCAACTCCAACAATTTTTTTCCTCCCATCTCCAAGGAGTGAAAGTGAAAGTAAAGCAGAGCAGAAAAGCAGCCGTTTGATGAAAGGAAATGAAATGAAAGCAAGCTCGAAGCTTTCTTCAAACCATTTTTTTAACCCATCATCAGGATGAAGATGAAGATGATGAACATGACCGTCCTTCGTGATCGTCATCATGCTCATAATATTTTGTGTGCGCCCAGAGTGAAGTTAAGTTTTTAGCGGAAAAAGAGAGTGAAAATGAATGAGTCAGCGGAGTGGAAGGAAGCAAAGTCTTAAATTCGCCAGGAGCAAGGATGTAATGCATATTGCATGTAGTAGTGGAAGAAGAAAGTTTTTTTCCTCCAAGGAGAAAGAAAAGGCCTATTTATTTATGATGAGTTGAGTGGAGTGGAGTGGAGCGAAAACTAAGAAAGTGCAGGCATAAATACATCCACAAGAAGAAAAGGGGAAACGAGCAGATTATGGTTTACACGTTTTCCAGGTTTTGTTGACTGGAAATGAAAATCTTAAACACACCAACAAAACAAGTACCTAAGTAAATAACTAGTGGATACAGATACAAGCTGAAAGTTGATGCTGATGATGAAAGTTGTAATGGGTAATCCTTTCATTTTCAGTCCATCGTCTCTTCCCTTCCAGTTTCCAGCTTCTGTAATATTTAGCTATACTACGTTGTTATTTGTTGTACGACTTTTTCCTTCCCACTTTTCGCTCCGAGCTTTTAATGAGCTTCGTGAGAAATTCACACCCACTTAAGTAAACATACGAGCAGAGTTTAAATATGATGACGAGACTCTGAGACGAGGCTCATCAGATGCGAGAAGAGAAAGTCTAAAGTGGGCTGATGTGATAGTAGAGTGAGCGCAAGATGATGTGGTGCGGTGAGAAATGAGAAAATTCGGGCTGATGTGATGTGATGGTGAGTTGGAAATGAGAAAGTGGGCTACGAGCTGCTTGCTATACGTAGCTAATAACTTTTAAGATATTTAGGGAGGAAAAGGAGAGAGATGGTTATGGTATGGTTGATGATGTTGCCATTTGCTGCACACAAAAGTGAGCAAAGCAAGAGAATGGTAGTGGTGAATGAATGGAAATGAGAATTACCTTTTGCCTGCTGAGGTGAGTGGAGAAAATTTTCTCTGTTGATGTTCTCGTCTCATTGATTTCGCATACTGCCTTAAGTACCTACTACAACACACGCATCTTTCTTTTATGTACATACAAGAAGATTTTGGCTGATACTCTTTTCTTAAAAGCGTCTTCAGAAAGTGACGGCTTAGATACAAAGTACCTACCTATTTTACGTATCTTCTTTCAAATTCATTTTTTCAACCGAAAAAAAAATCTACTCTTTACAATTAAGAAATTCCATCTTTAATTACAGTACCTAAATACTACGTAGCTTCCGCTCTATTCACATCCACATCCACTCTCAGAAATCCAAATCCGAATCAAGCTAAAAAAAAACTAAAAGTCTCATTATCTAAAAGTGTAAACTTAATTAGGTAGTTATTTTATGCTAAAATTAACTTCGTTGCTTGTTTTAAATAAGTTGAAAATTTCAACTTGAAATTGGCAATTTTTCTCCTTGAACTGAAGTGGATTCAGTCACTCACTCACTCAGGGAAAAAAGTTGATGAGAAAATAAAATGGCGAGGTTTAGTGATGTAATGATGAAGAAGCTGCGTATTATTGGTTATGTTAGAGCTCGTTTCATTCACTCATTTTCAAAGTTTTGTTTCACTTTTACTCAGGTATCATCATTGACACAGCATAGCAGCCACTTGACTCTCGATTTTGTAAAACGAGCAACTAACTAATACGTATCTACCTAACTACCTAAAACTCACTTTAAAAATCTCCTTTTTCTCTCTCAATGTTTACTCTTCACCCTGACACGTTTCGTTTTTCTCTGAATGGAAATGGAAACGGAAACTACTACATAATAAAAAAACTTTCACCAGAAAAGCGATTTTTTCTCTCTCTCGCTGATAAAGAACTCGGTTTTCTTCTACTTGTCTGAAAACTTGAAACAGTCTCATTTTCACTTTCCCTGACTGATTTTCTCAGTGAGTGAGTGAAAGTGAGTGAGGAGAAACGTAATAGGAAATGAGCGAGTTGAGTGAAAAATTGGGCTTCATTCCGCTGTTTGTTGTAAACAAGCCGTTTTATTGCAAGGAAAGAAAAAAAAATATTCTGTTTGGTTTTACTTCGGAGATAATGAGGGCACGAGTTTAGTTTTTCTTGTTTCAATTTTCATCATCCTCTTGACTCCATCGTCTCTCTGTATTTACTCTTCCTCTTGTGTTCATTCTCCATCCTGGTTTTTTCTGTTCCACTTCGAGTGGGAGGTTATTGAAAAAGGAAGTGAGTGAAAGTGAAGCAAGCCAATATAAATTTGTTGTATGAATGAGACTAGACACAAAAGTAAACCCTTTTTTCACTCTACTTCCTGTTTCCCTTCCTGTTCCCTTTCCAGCGAAATGAAAATGAAAATGAAGCCGAAACTAAAATGAGCAATTGGAAAGAGAAATCGTATTGGAAAAGTTAATGAACTTTTCTCCACTCAAGCAAATGTTTGCATTTCACTCATTTACTGAATTCTTTATTCTCGTTATCTTACAGATTCCCGATGAAATGACGCTGAGAGCGATGGCCGCCAAGTACGCGAGTGAACTGTCAGCACCTCCAATGTCAAATGGGCAAGGTGCGTGAAAAAAAATGAAGAAAAAATGTGAAAATCGTTTTAAGAAAAAAATAATATTTTTTTTAAATTCAATTTTCTACAGGAAGCGGAAACAGCAGCAATCCGCAAGTTTCTTCTGCTTCTAGGTCAACGATCTCGCCCACCACATCTGCAACGGCGACAGCCTCGAACTCGACTTGCTCCTCGATGAACTCTGGAAACAGCGGGGGAAACTGGACAATTGGACAGGGTCTGCCCCTGCTGGAGTTCCAGCAGCAGGTGATGTACCAGCTGCGTGAGATTTGGTTGGAGGAGCGCAGAAAGCTCCAGCTTCCCAATAACGGCCTCACGACAATGACAATGATGACAATGGCACCTCCAACCTCCACATCCAACAACGACTACCATCCGGAGTTCCTCCAATTTGGTGGAGGTGGAGGAGATCATCCTAATAATGCTCTAGTCCCCGGTTATTTTGGATCGTCGTCTCCTCCTAGTCATGGTCATCATCTTAGTAGCAGAGGCACTCCGGCGAAGCAACAGCAACTGCCGTCGGAACAGAGGCACCAGTACCTTGAACCTGTGATTATTACCAATAGTCCTTCCAGCTCCAAACATCACCAAAATTCTAATCAAATTCTCAAGTATCAACCGCCGCCTCCCATCATCGCCACCATTTCCGGCTTTGGGGAAAGAGGTGGATGTGGAGGTGGAGGTGATGGACGTCAGACTTATACCCCTGGCATCTATCAGGTGATTAATTTAATTGATAATTAAAATATTTGAAAGACCTTAAAAATATTTTGTGGCATTTTTGACTTACAGCCATCAAGCTGTCTCCGTGATAAAGATGAGATCTATGATTACGTCCCACCGCGCCAGTCATTTTCCTCGAAACACCTCCGTCAAATTTCGCCACTTTCGAAACGGTAAGCTGAAAGAATTTTTTTCCCTATTTTAGTTAGTTTTGCCATATTTATTTTTAAAGTAAAAAAAATGAACATTTTCATTCAACCAATGTCAGAGTGATTTTAAAGGCTCTGACTTTTCGGCTTTTCTCATCTTCATCTGGTATGTAATTGCATTGAATTGAAATGGGGTTTTTTTAAAATAAAAATAGAAAAAATCAATTTGAATGGAAAATTGCGTGGGTGGGATGGAAAGGGGAGGAAATGTGGATACCAATACGTATTTACTACTTAAATATTTTTTTCTTGCATTTTCCAAATCTCAAAGTGAAAATGCGTGCACGTGCAGTTAAATACCTCCATACTCCATTATACCAATTTTATATGCCAGACATTCCAATCAGTCAGTTTAGAAGTCAAGAGGAGTTTGAGATTTGGAGTTGAGTGAAGAAGTGAAAATCAGAGTGAAGTAGACTCCAGCTTATCCAGTCCATTCGAAATGGTGATAGGGCCATGTGTGTGTAGGTAGGTGTTCAAAAAGTGATTTTTATCACTTTTCCCTTTTTTAGTGACATTTTTCTTTTTTTCTGGGAAAATATATGGCCTCTTGTCACGAAGGGTAAACGCCCTTTATACAATATTTCAGGACTCTGCATGATCTCACTCTGGAGTAGCTCAGCCTTCTTGCTGGGAAGAACCTCGTTCACCTCAGGAACTGACACGGCGGTTTCTGTCTATTTCCATTTCCATACCAGTCGACATAGTGGCAGTGAGAATATGCGTGTTTCCTTGCGTGGTGTCAGTCAGTAACAAGAAGAACGCACACATAAGATAAAGTGAAGGAAAGCCTCTTTCCAATTTTTTTTTTCAAAACGGGAAGATGCTTAACATTGAAAGATATTTTAGTCCCGACAGTCCTAGGAGCTTGGCCCGGTCTGAGTCTGAGTTGAGTTTGGGCCTGGGTCTGGAATGATGAGATGAGATAAGAAAATAGGAAATCTACGTATTTATGGAAATAGAAAAGAGGTTCTTGGAGTTTGGAGGCCTTTCGAGAAAAATTGAAAGTTGAGAATAAGAAATAAGAAGAGACGAGAAAGAAATAGTTTTCTTTAGATCATGGACAAGAAGATTCCAGCTCTGAAGTCTGAGTGAGTGAGAAAAAGGAAAAGAAGATTGACACGGGATTTTCGTTTTCCTGGGAAAAGACGCGAAAATCTTTTGCATACGAAATTAAGGCTGGTGCTGGATGAGGGCGGACGCGGAAGGCGGAAGTTGCATGGGCTGGAAGTAATAAAGTTGGATTCATCGAATGCAATGCCCTTTTTATTTCCATTTCACAAACCGTCTGAGTCTGAGCCATGTGGCAATTGAAAAAGGAAAAGTAGATAATATTCCTTTATACACTGTGTCTGTCTGGCTGTCTACAACTACCCAAAAGACTTAACCGTCATTTTATTTTTACTTTGATAAGAGGAAGAAAACCGAGCACAAAGACACCTTTGCTATAGCAAAAGAAATTTCCTTGATTCGCTCAGTCAGTCGATTCGATTTAGCCATGCTACACTGCATTTCCTTTGTACATTTTCTTTTCTCGATCATGATGGTGATAAAATAACGATGCGATACTAGCTCACACACAACTTTGCATATTTACACCGTATTTCATCTAATTATGGACCGGGCGACAAAAATAAAATTTAAAATTTCGTGTCAGGTCAGAAAAAATGCAATATTTTGGGTGGTGCCATAATTAGAGAAAATACGGTATTTGAAAATGGTTTAGGTGCGTAGTGCGTCCCTTTTTGTGTGTGATAAAAGCAGCTTTAAAATTCACAGTGAATGAAAACTGTCGGTTGAAATAACGAGATGAAATATTGTAAAGTAAGAGGCTTCCTGAAATCCCTGATTTTAACGATGATGACGGTTACGAACAAGATTCGTTCTCGGTTGTAAAAAGATTCTGAATGAGAAGTTCTTAACGACACGTTCTTTGAGAATAATCGTCTAAGTAGATTAATTGCTGCTTCATTTCCTTCAAAGCGGTTGAACATTTTTTAATGCGGATTTTTATTGCCCATTGTTTTAAGAAGACGCATCTCATCGTTGATCATGTTCATGCACGGAATCATGTCTGTCTCTGTAGTAGGGAGGTATTTTATTTACGAGACAGGCAGTCATTGGTCACACTCTACAAAAACGGTCGTCAATTGTTCAATCACGATCGAATTTTTTAATGCTCAAATCAAGTTTAAAAGAAAACTAGAGCTAAATTGTGTAGTTAGTTAGAAGAAATGATTGCAAGAAAAATGGTGGTGGTGGACTACTATCGTCATCGTCTTCACGTTTTCCTAGTGATTTACTCAGTGTCAGTTGTGCTTTTAAATAATGTCCAATTGTCAGCCGGTCAAAGGGGCGGGGGCCGACCTCAGGGGATCAGGAGAGTTCAAGGTAGAAATGAAAAAAGAGAAATTGAAGAAAAAATTAAAATGCCTAATTATAAGAATAATTATGTAGCTAATAACATCATGTGTGCGCATGACACACTCATGATCGTTCTGGACTGCAGGATTTGCAGTTGTACCAGGGGAAACCAGGCGCCACAGTGTTTCAGGAAAACGTGCACACCTCGAAGTAAGATTGTAAGACCGTATTTAATCTAATTATAGACCGGGCGATAAATATTTTTTAAATGAAAAAATATTTTTCAGCCAAGAACTCGGGTCAATGTCCCCCCGCATTTATGAGGCTTTTCGATATCGCACTTTGCTCTGACTCACCTTCGGGGTCTGAAGCGACCTGCGGATCTGACAATGATTGCCCAGGTGCACAACTCTGTTGCTTCGATTTCTGCGGCGGACCGAAATGTATGAACCCTGCGACGCCAACAGCTTCCGGTGTCCCGCAAATGCAGCGTGGCAGGGGTTGAAGTTGAAATTTTTTAGAATGATTTTTTTAGTTGGATTTAATTAGATTACTTATCATAATTATCTTAGAATGTTCAAAAGATTTTGCAGTTTACAACTTGTTCAACTTTCTAGTCTCTACCATCATCCATTAAATTCAATTTAAAGCATTTGATTATTTTTGCGTTTGTATTTACAGATTTTTTTACTGTGCGCAAAGTAGAATATTTTCTTCTCACGCGATCATTTTCATTTACTGCGATAAAAAAACCTGCTCGAAAAAACCATTTTTCTTTCCTGATTATTATTTCGTTGTAATACCACAGTACGATCATCACCACCTTCCACTGATAAAAAATGGCATAAATACGAGAATGTTGGAGGAGAGGAAAAAATAAATTTGTAAAAATGCCAGATAATAATGGCACCGCACGCCCTTCCTTTGTCGTTAGGTTTAGGCTTACGCAGAACATTACATAATTGCAAAGAAACTATATCATAATATTTTATCATTATGGGGGTCGTCCAGAAATTACGTAACTCTGAAAATATTATTTTTATGAATTCCGACACCCCCTGGGCAATTTAAGTAGCGGTGTGAAGTAACACCAAATCTGGGTCTGGCTGACCCCCCATTGTCGTTAGGTAGTTTTTGGATGGTCCCAACTCCAATATCAGAACGTTTCCTTTTCTGTCGCTGACTGACGGTATTGTATTGATGCGAGTGATGTGATGTGAGGAAAGCAACGAAAATTGCGTGAGTCGAATGATATAATGATATGATGACACACAAAGCAAACATTGGAGAAGAAACTGTTTTGTAGGTGGTAGTTAGTTTTGGTGGTGATTTGCGATGTGAGTGTGATTTAGGTAATCGTATTTCTCTAAAGATAATAATGTTCCTTTTCATGTCTCTGTCTGTGTCTCGCCTGATTCAACACAATATTTTAACACTTAACACTCTCGACAGGCGTTTTTTATTACCCTTTTTCTCCTTGTTACATTATATTAGTTCGCAGTTAGAGAAGGTTTGATTTTCTTCTCCAAATAAATGGCGAATGGTTGCGTTGCACAAAACAAAATATATGAGGTTCTCAGGAGCACAACAGTAACAGAAAACAAGAAAAAAGAGTAAATTGAGCGGATATGTGTATGTTAGACTCTTATTATCCAATCCATATTTGGCATAAACATGACATGACATGAGTTTGGCACAACATACCGATGTAGTATCCGAGCGATCTGGTAGTCCGTCCGTCCGCACCCAGCCACGTTTTATTAGAAATTAGAAACCACAGCAAAGTTTCTTTTGCAAACAATCAAATAACTACAAGGGGTCATCCATAAATTACGTAACGCTGTAACGGGGTGTTTACTACCTATAGAGCACTTGGGTAGGATGGGAGGGGCCAAGGGTATCTACCTACCACAAGCGTTACGTAATTTATGGATGGTCCCCAATTCCACTTTAAGCAGCATATCTTTGAATCTTTTTGCAAGGGTTTATTGTTCTTTGTGTGATTGTGTGTGAAATGAAATAAAAGGAATAACGTCCATGTCCATTTAACGTGCTTTTTGAACATTCTTGTGTGTGCATGAGTGTGTGCCATTGGAAAGGATTTATTAAGTGAGTAAGCAAAACAATTTTTGTGGATGTCGATGATGTTGATGTGATGTGTCGAAAGGCCATAAAAAGTTTTTTTTTTGCAAGCGAAGGGAAAATTGTGTGTTATTAAGTAAAGTAACTTTTACTCGTTTCCTTTGCGCAACAGCGATGAGATAATGATTATAGGAATTCGAAGCTAGCTGAAACGAAGACAAGGACAATAATTGAATAATCGCTTTGCTTTTCCTTGCTTCCATTACATATTTTAACTATTACAATTTTTTGCAGATTTTTTTTTTAAACAGCGGAAAAGAAAATTGTTATTTAGTTGTAGTTTAATTATTTCGTAGGTGAAAAAGGCTACGCATTTTTTCTGTGGATTTTTTCAGACAAGTAATTATAGAAAATTATAATTACGTTTATTGCAGTCGAGTCAGTGAACATCCGTTTGGTTCAGAGTCCGAGTTTGTTTAGAAAGTTTTTTTTTTAGGTTTAGTGTCCGTGATACTTTGCACTATTGTGTGTATTTAATTGCAATCATTAAATGTTAACTGCTTAGTATGAACTCTAAAAGACAGTCGTTTAGCAATTTGCCGAAAGTTAATTTGCCCACTTTAAATTTTAATTAATTCTACCTCAATTTGATTTCATTGTAGATAATGTCTGGTCTGCCTTGTCGGAGGAAAATAGAAATCCAATTAGTTCAGCAACTGCTTAGATTTAAAGATAAAAAATATATTTTTGGTCTGTCTAGACTCCAGAGAGCCTTGAAAAATCGTGACATTTGCATACGCTCGAAAAATGCCAACTGCCACTTGAGATTTGTAACATTTGTCTCAACAAGGAATCTAGTAACCTACAGACTTTACATTTTCACTGCATTTTGGATTTTCAAAATAATTTTCTGCGAACAACAGTAACAGTGTGATTTTGAGAGTCGTTCCGGTCCTCGTCAGTATTCTAATGAAGTGCCGTTTAAATTGGCTCTTCTCCACTACAACACCAGCATGACAATGTAGTGGCAAACAATGTCTTCCTGGGCGAGGGGGGATTGAAAGGAGATGCGTGCTTTTATTTATTCTACCTTTCCCCACCACTTTCCAACTTTCCTTTCAAAATTCAAATGAAACTCGGTTTTGCATCATTTTCTCGTCTCATCTCAGACTAGCACACACTCACGCAACGCACTTTGTTTGTACTTTGCTGAAAGAAAACTCCAACTCGCCACTTGTGCACACACACAGAGAAAGAGAGAAACAAGAAGAGGTTGACGTTGAGGTGAAAAGAGAAATTGTGGCTTTCCTTGAGTGAGAGCGTCATGTCATTGTTATTCTTGGTCGGTACTAGCTCCAAGCTTTACTCCAGTGACAAAACGTGTGACTAAATAGACTTTTTCGTATTACTCTACAATACACACAATGGGAAAGTTCCGCTTTTCATTCCAGTCAGTCAGTGCCAGCCAAAGCCAGTGTGCCGTATTACTTCTAATTAGAGGCCGGGCGATAAATAAAATAAATTTATTCGGGTTTCGGTTAGAAAATAGCTAACCGTTATTGTTATGGTCAGCAGAAAAGATTTTTTTTTGAGAGGGGCTATAATTAGAGAGATTACGGTATTTTTATGACATCGCAATGGAAAGGGCACTGCCACTGCCACCAATACCGCCTCCGCAACTACCTCCAAACCAAACAAAACTTTTCTCATAAAGACATGCTTACTCGGAAGAATTGTGCCACAAAATAAATCCCGCTGTAATAATAATAATAATAATTTCTCGGAGACGATCACAAATACAATATTATATTACATTCTATTATATTATCCAATCGCGCTTTCACTCTATTCTCTGTCTGCTACTTGCTACTTATAATAATTTTCATTCGCTACTCAACTCAAACCTAACTCGACTTTGGCTCACAATAATCGCAAACTTTTTCTTTCGTGGTCGCTTTAGCTCTGGTCTGGTGATGGTGTGGTTTTTTTACACACCCGTCATAATACGGAAGAAACGTGGATGTGGATGTGGAGGTAGATGATGGTCTCCACTTTCACTTTACTTGACGGTTTTTGGAAACTTTTAAACTCCCAGTCCAAAAGTGAATGGAACACTTCCAATGCACTTTTCACTTCGTCGTTTTGAGAAAACCCGGCTCGTTTTAACTTACCAAAACCGAGAACTTTCGCCCTGTCCATTATTACGCTCTATTCCATTATTATTATTGTGAGCTCGTGTCTGCGTTTTGTTTGGATCCTATCGGGGTGATAGCGACGGCAATGACAATGGCAATGACATGGAAGTGTCGACGACAGCAGGTTACGGACTGCAAAGAATTCGGGATAAAAAATTTCCCCTTTTTAGATATTTGAGGTTGATTTGAAAGAAAAAAATGCGTCTGTTCTTTTTATTTCCAAGATTGCGGTGGAGGTGGAAGTGGAAGGAAAGTTTTGGAGATGGAGGTTCCAATTCCAAAGTGGACACGCATGGTTTTCTCTTATGATATGCGTCCGATTTTGTGATTGTGATCATCATGATAATGACGATAAACACTGCATTATCAAAAATACAGTGCGACGACAGCAACGGCGACTTTTTTATTTATTTTTCAACCAGCAAAAAAAGTTGCAAATTGGTATCGTGGGTCCAATTCAATTCATGTGATAGTATAGTAAATGGTAATGTAGTAGTACCCAAGGTATATAGAAATACTATGGTAGTACCTAGTAATAATGCAAAATGCAGAATTTTGTAGAAAGGAAAAAAAAGGCTGAATACGAAATTGAGGAATTTTCAGTTCGCCGAGGTACCATTTCCATAAAATAAAAAAAAATAATGACAATGACAATGACAGCAGTGAAAATAATTTCATAATGCTTTGCGGTTTTTTGTTCAATAGCCTAGAAAATACCTAGAAAGGTTTTTATTTCTTTGTGGGGAAAATAAGAATAAAATTTGACGTGCAAAAAGAGAAAATGGATTGAAAGTTACTTCATAAAAGGAAAATATTTTTATTTTCTTCGATCGGTGAAAGTAAGGAAGGTGCTTATAAATATTCCATTGCATTGCTTTCCAAGAAGAAAAAAAATGCCGACTTTGCCTGTAGCTTCGGGCAAAAAGGTAGTTCATTTCATAATGTCGTTGCTTTTTTATCTCGTTTCCCGAGAAAAGAAAAGCGAGTTGCTAGTTACGAGTTGCTCAAGAAAAAATGCCACACTCGATGGAAAATCGACGCACGAAATAATGCATTGAAATTGACACGTTGCTCGGTCCCAGAAAACGAGTCAGTAGAGTGATTCACAATTTATTCAAAAGTTACACGCTCACACACTCAAACAGTGAAATGAAAAATTCTTTTGGCATAAAATAAACTTGCATACTTGTACAAAACTCTGTAAACCGTAAAACTTCTAAAAATAGGACCTACCTCTAATTACAGCCAAACAAAAAAATATCGATTTTTTTAGCCTGGGCTATTTTTAAAAGTTTTACGGTATTCTAAAAGTGTATGAAAGATCACCTCACTTCACTCACTTACCTATTCAATCGGTTTATCGGCTGTGTTGTAAGCAGAAAAGTTTTTTTTTCTGCTGTTGTTGCAACAGTCTTCCGGTCTCGTCTCGTCGTCTACGTCCTTTGAGTTGAGAATTTATGCAGAAAAGCAATTTTTTTCTGTGGAAGGAAAGTGAAAAAAAAAGAGTTTGAGAGCTGGAAGAGACTTTCTTTCTTAGGAAGGTGGAGGTGGGAGCTGGAAAGAAAAATAAAATGGATATTATGGGAGAATGATGAGATTATTTGTATTCGCGAGGTGGATGTGGATGTGGATGTGACTTTTTCCTGGAAAATAAAAAGTTCCCAGAAAACGGGGTAGGAAAAGGAAGAAAAGTCAAAGTCATTCATTGTATAAGATGAGATGGGGCTGTGCTAGTATCGCATGACACAATAAAAATCTAAAATCCTTCTAAAAAGTAAAAGCCTTGCATAGGAAATTCCGAATTTGAACAGGTAGTATAGTGCAAAAAGTTGTTGTCTCCACTTTTCTGTCTGCTGATTCTTGCGCTGGTACAGAAAATTGAAAAAGAAATAAAAAGTTTGCAAGCAGTTAATAGCTAGATACTATATAACCGTTTGCTTTTAGAAAACTACCATTATCTAGGTACAATCGATTCGATGGAAATCGGGGAAAATTCTAGAAAAAAGTTTTTTTTTCTGCATAATATATTTTTATAAGATGGATGCTAAAAAGACAGAGAAAAGTCATTTCCCCGCTGTTTTTCAGAGTTTTTTCCCTTTTTGAGATAGATGGGATGGGAAATGGAGCGGAATGGTTTAACTTTGATTTTCTTCTGATCTTCTGAGTGAAGCCGAAACTCGAGCTCAGTTCAAGTCACAGTCGCTCAGATTTTTTCCTGCCGGTCTGAAATCCTTTGAAAGTCAAAGTCAAAGTCAAAGCTTTATAAAGGCTTTATAACATTGGAAATGAAAGCTCGAGCTAAAAAAAATTGTTTCCTTCCTTCCACCAAACGATCATCGAAACGATCCGATTTTCGTTTGCGTAATGTAATACAATATCTGTATAAATTCGGTATTTTTATTTTATATTGCATTGCATAACATTGTATGAGTTGAAGTTGAAGTTGAGAAACAAAAAAGGGCGTATTGGAACTGAAATTGGAAAAGTTGTCAAGTTAAAGGAAGGAAATAAATGGAAGCGGAGATTTAGATCACATTTGATTTTTTATGTAATAGAGGAAGAATTTTTTTCTTGCGCTCTGAATAATGCCCAATTAATTTAACAAAATCGAATCTCAAGGCAGTCATGAGATGTATGTGTTACGTAAATGTAAGCAGGGCAAGTTTCAAATCTCGTCAATCGAATCATGTCTTAAAATAAGGTTTAAGTAAATTGGTGTTAAGTAAGTACTTAATGACTCGCCATCATCGCATCAGCAATCTTGAGAGACACTTTGTTTCATGTTGTTGAGAGTTGAAGTGGAGTGTTCTTGTTTAAGCAGCCAATTACTTTTGAATGTTGTTGTAATATAAAATAATAAAATTTTACTCTAACTAAAGAGTCCAATTTCCATTCCTTCATTTTCATTCTTATTATCGAGCAGCTCGAAAATAGGTAAGAGAAGAGAAATTTCTCATTTCTGGATGGCAATGGCGTGATGATGATAATAAAAAGTTAAGTTGGGAAACACATCTGCTCAGCGCTGCTCCATTCTGATATTCTGCTTCTGTTCTCTGCCATTCACTCGAGTCAGGTCAGAGTAAGAATCAGAAGGAAAAGATGGCTGCGTCAAGATAAACTTGGTTAATGGGTGTACACACACATAAGTACAAGGACAGGGAAGACGGAAAATGAGTGTGTGTGCTCCATTAAAAAGAATTACAAAGTTCGTTTTGTTATCATCGCTTTACCATCCTTCCTCTGCTTAGAGTCTTATATACCGTAATTCCTCTAAAAGCAGCCGGATCTTAAAATCAAAGGTCCGGGTCACTTTCATCAGAGATTGTAAATTTCCACGTCCACCAAAAACTTTAGTGGAAACTGGACAAAATGGACACGTTATACAAATGGTTCACATTGCCCCAATACTCTATGGTCCTTATGTCCAATTTGCCCCAATCCTTTTGTCCACCTGGACTTAATGGACATTTTCCATTTTTTCCACCCATCCAGTGGACTTAAACTTTCTGATTAATAAAACAACCGAATTTGATTATGTTTGACCGACGACCGAATTTAGGGCCGGTGTCACAATTTGAGGATCTACGGTATAGGTGGATGTCGATACCGAAATATATCTTTAGAATAAAACGTGAAAATTTATTCCTCTAAGAAAAAGAAGATTCGAGTTTGCAGAGGTCTGGCCTTTTTCTCCTTAGTCTCGATGCTCTGAGCTTCGCCCATTATTATTTCAGTGTCCTTCCTGTTGTAAAAGCGTGTAACATTACATTACATTACAACATCATCATCTCATCTCAATCCTCTTTCTGACCTGCCTGCCTTTGTCGTTAATAATTCATTGACTTAGGAGAAACATCAGGCGGAGTATTTTCTTTCCACTTCCACTTTTCCACTGTCAAAACAATGGGAATGGAGGCAGAGAGAATTTGTGAATGTCTTTTGTTTCCTTTTCTTTTGTTTTCCTTTTCACTCTCGTTTCTTTCCGAATAATCAATGAGATGACAATGAGAAAGAAAAAAGGATGATGACGTGATGATGATGGCGAGCATGAAATTCGATTCTAAATTTGGCTCATTAAAAATGGAAAAGGTGTTTTTATTATGTGATGTGAAATTGGGTAGAAATGTGGAAGGACTGGAAATAGTGGCGGATTGAAAATGGAACTGTTCAACTTTTTCACAATGACGATGACAATCGTGGTGGTCGTATTTCCATTTTCTCAGACAAGAATTCTGAGGGTGGACGACATTTTACATTTCGTGTTTTGTGTCCACGTCCACCCTCGTAGTTTTTAAGACTTGTCTCTGACTTCGACTTGACCAGGTTGTTGCTTGTTATTGTACCTAAATATGCCATTATTTTCTCATTTTCTGTCTCGACGAAGTATGTAAATTTTCGGAGACGAGACGAAGTTGAATTTTTTTGTAACGTTACACTATTTTACATGGATAAACTTTTTTCAATTCCAGAAGCTTTCTTTTTGGGATTTTTTTTCAAATTTTTATTGGGAGTTTCTGCTCTGCATAAAATTATGTAATTATTATAAGTTTATAGAAAAGTTAAAGTTGGTTGGTTAGTACAGAGGCTGTTTGCATTATTTAGTATCTAGTAACTTCTGAAAGTGAAACTGAAAACTGAAACTGATGACTTCCGTCTGGAAAGTTTCTTATAGTATCTTATATTGATGCATTTATTATTTTCCAGGAACGGAATCATGTAACGTTGTCGGTAGTTGTCGTAGCCGCCTGGCTGTCGTCGTCGTCATCGTCATTCGTCATTGTTGTTTCATTGTTGATTGCAGTTATGTAAATATTCAGATCTGTCTGCTCACATCCTGCCTTGTCTTGCCTTATAATAAAATGCATATGTACGTATGTACATAGATAGATACGTAACATTGTATTTTTAAGAGTGACACGAACGGCCCAAAAAACGAGCGGAGGGGCGAAAAACAGTCGCATTTCTCATTTCCTGTATTGCATAACATTGCCCATGATGCCCATACCCACCCGTCAGTCAGTCACCGTGCGCCTTGTCCTGTCATATTTACTTTTCCAGCTCCAGCTTCACCAGTTGTTACTGGAGCAGCTCCAGTCACTTTGGAATGTTCCAACTTGACACACTGCTGATTTCTCATTTTTCTCTTTTGTATCCGTGCTTATTTAAGGTTTCACTTTATTTGCGTTATTAACAGTCCAGTGTTATCAGGATAACAAAGAAAAATGAAAGGAATGCTGAAAGAATGAAAAATTCCGGAGAAAAAAAAATCTTGCGATTTTTTATTTTTGCGTGACATTATTATTTTTATTAATATTTAAAAAGGAGAAAATAATGTGTCTTTTCTCCATTTTTTATTTTGCAATTTTGAAATTCAAAGCTGATGCTGAAGCTCTGAGCTGACAAAAGAAAGAAATTGCTTTTCACTCATTCATCCATTCATTCATAGAAGAAAAGTGAAAGTAAAAAATAATCCGGGCTTTGAAAGAAAAAATATCATCAAGAATTTCTCATTTTTATAATATAGTAGTACATAAGAGAAAAGTTTTTTTATTTTACTTTGACAAAAATTTCTTTTTTCAGAAATGATTATTTTTTTTCGCTAATAATAATAAAAATAAAAATGTTTTGTTGTTTGTTGTTATTGTTCCAGAACTGGGAGCCGTCTGCAGCCCACCCTGAGCCTGGGAACAATGCGCCACCAGAATCACTCGAAATACTACCTCAGTAGCAATAATGAAACGAGTAAAACTTTACTTCATCACCATCACGGTGCTGGGGCTCATCATCAGCAGAAAGATAAAACGTACGGATTTTTCCGCGACCTTTCTCAAACATCCCCGAGAAGAAATAATCATAATTTGTCAACCATTCGACTGCTTCGCAGTGGTGGTGGCGGCGGTGGTACGACACTTTTGTCTTCAACATCGGGACCTGGAAACAAAGCGGGTTTACCCCCATCCACAGCGAATAACGCGATTGGTTCTGGTCCCGTTCTTGCAGCATCTTCGACCAGACCGACAAGCTCGTCCATGTCTTCCTACACAATCAGCGGCTCATGTTCGAGCTCCAACTCGAATAACTCGAATGGAACGTCCTCGTCCAATTCCAATAATGCTTATGGCTTTGCCAACTTTAATCACATCGGCACTCTCACATCAGGTAAGTAAAAATGGACACAATGCAACATTTTATTTTATGGTAGGGAGGTGGAAAAAGTTGCTGATGAAAACAGTCGTCGTTATGATTTAATTTCACGCCGGCCACTTGTAACGTAACGGTTCTAACTAACCTAACAAAATTAGTTGGAAAAGGGAAAATTCTCCTGGGAGCTGTTTCCACTTTAACTCGACTGAACTCGAAAAAACGAAGGGCTAAGCAAAAGCTCGAGATTAGCTTTTAGTTTTTTATCTTATTAATTGGAAGAGTCTGAGTGAATCCGACGTTACGTTACATAACCGTAAAAATTTTAAATATAGCGCAGGCTAATAAAAACCAAATCGAAATTTTATTTAAGATTATTTAGAGGTATGCCATATTTTTACCAGTTTTACGGTGCCAATACAAAAATTTTGTTCTTACATTTTCCAAAAAACCGTAGTTATAATAAATATGTCAAGCCTTTGTACATGAACATGGCTATAATCATAAATGGCGATAATAATAATCATAATATATTTTGCAAGGCAATATTGCACACAATAACGAGGAACATGCGTTATTTATTTTATTTATTTTTTCGCCAGATTTTTGTTTCCTTTCACTTTTTTATCTCTCTCTCATCTCCACCTCCACGCCTTTTTCTTTTCTTTTTTCTTTACAAGGAATGGCCTAATCGTAATCATAATCATAATCATTGCTTGTTGTTTGTGTCATTGTTCATTTTATGTAGGTAGATACTAGACACTTAATTTTATTACTCTTTTTACTTCAACTCGAATTAAAGAAAAAAGTTGATTTCAGCTTCACTTTTTATGTTGTGTCATTATTGTGTTTTTGGCATGACATGGCGTGAGTGTGACTGTGACGTGATCACAATTTTCATCTTGTTTTCTGCTAGACGATAACTACAGTAGTTAAAGTAGTTAAAGATGATTATCGTTCTCACTTTTCCTTCTATGTAACTACGTTTTGGCAATAATGTTAAAAGTGGAAGAAAATGCATTTTATTTACTGAATGCACAATTGTCTACAGACTTTCAGTCAAGTGACTATAATTGGCTATAGTGACATTATCGAGTTTAAGTAGATACGTAGGTAGTTAAGTTAAGTTGCATGTATCACATTAAACCGGCTTGTTTGGTAATAGTATTTCATGGCCTGAAAGTGCACAGACGGAATGAGATTGTAGAGTTAGAGTTGGGAGTGCAATTTATTACCCCTTTTCGCTCTTTTTTATGATTATTATTATTAGCACTTTATCATATAAACTTGTAGATTTATTTATGTGCAACTGGAAACTGTTCCACTGGTGATTATTATCATTATTATTATTAGCAGCAGACAGTAAAACTACATAGATACGGCTTCGGGATCATTTTTATGTGCTCTGCTTGCTCCCATTAAAATAAACCGTATTTTCTTTAATTATAGCACGGATCATAAAAAATAAATGTTTAAGTCTCCTCGGCTGTACTAGATATTTAGAGACCAGCTTTAATTAGAGAGAATACGGTGGTTAACTTTGGAATCTCGCTGTGTCTTTGTATTTTATACAGATATAAATTATAAACTTGTATAGTACAACCCCCAGCTCGGATTTTCCTTTTCTTTCTATTTGACTCAGACTCAGACTTTTGTGAGCTGATCCTGTGTAAATCCAGCAGCTTTCGTTTTCATTTTCACCGTGCTGCTGCACGTGGAAGTAAAATAATGCTGCTGTCATAATCACCATGAAATAGTGGAGGACTATGTAGATTCGGTGTCATCGCCGTAATAAAAGGAAACTCTGTAGTAAATGCACCACCGTGAAGAAAAGAAAAAGGAAAAGTAAAGTAAACAAGAAGATTCTTCTTTGAAAGGAAGTAAAAGTGCATTCATTTTCTTCCGGTAAATCCTCGTAAGATTTTTATTTTCCGAAATCAAACAAGAAACAAACGGATGCTTTCATTTCGTTTCATTTCATACATACTACGTAATCATCATCCTGCTCATACTGTGTCTGTCTGCTAAGTTAGTATCGTGTTAATGACTGGAAAATGTGTAAACAAAAGCCGTTCACTTTCAGCTCATTACTAATAAACAAAAGAGGGTGAAAGCAGGAGCAAAGTAAAAGTGGAGTCTTTTACATACACGTATGTAAATACAAGTGCAATAATAATTTTCATCTTGATGATCACGAGGAAACAAAACACTCACTCAGTCTTTTGTTTAGAACACTTGGTATTCACGGTGAGATTCTCCTTTGTTTCTTCTACTTCATCTTCATTTTCATACTTTCCCTTACGTATGTGTTTGTTGTACGTGCAAGCAGAATAATCGTGCGCAATGATTCATGAAGTGGTTCTAGAGAAGCTGAAAGGGAAAAACGAGCAGAGAACACGTTGCACATTGGATGCGAAATCTGAGAGAGATGAGCTGCACTTTCTCCGTACTCAACTCAAGTTTCAAGTAGCATGTAATACGTATGTGTTTATTTACTTATTATTTTGATAAGCCACTTAAAAATACGCTTTGCCACTCTCGTCTCGCTCTGCTGTCATCCTCTTGTCATTGTCATTGTCAATTTCTGGAGGGTTGAGTTTGGAGGGTGATGAGACGAGAGACGATGAAGGTTTTATTTTTTTATTTGAGTTTTTTTGTATTGTGAAGAAAACAAAGGAAAAGTTTGATGAGGAGGAAAAAGTTAACAAAATAGGTGAAATAAAGAGGAAGAGTGAAAGAGCAGCAGAGAAAGTGGGAAAGTCAAGTGAAAAAAAGATTAACATTGTTTTTGACACTGCTTTAATAATAAAATTGCATTGGTGTTTATTTTTCCATGTAATATGAATAAAAGCTCTTTTCTTTCTCGTGGAGTAGTCGAGCACACAATTTTTTATCGCATCATCTCAACTCAACTTGATTCTGGGAAAATGCATTTTCTTGAGTGGAGTGGATGTGGAGTCGACTCGAGTCCTTTTTTATTGCTTTCTCCAGTTGTTGTTGTTGTGTGTTGATGTTGAGTTGTATTTACCATAGAATGGAGATGAGAGGCTAAGATGATGTAAGATGCTTATGATTATTATAAATACGCTTGGAGTGCTCTGGTTTGTCTCTGCTTGTTTTCTTAAATAAATTTTGGTGTTGTGTTGAACTTGAGTGGAGTTGAGTTGAGTTGAGTTAGGAGAAAGCGAGAAAATCCCATTAATTAACCTTTTGCATCTTGCAAGTGAGTGCAATAAACGTTAGAATAACTACTTTATGTAACTACAATTTTCTTTCTGTATGTAAAGTAAAAACGTGTGCATAATTTTTCGCTTTTCTCCGTGTCTAGTGAAAGTGGCATGGGACAATATGAATAAATTGTAAAGCGTGCATTTGGTGAATTCAAATTCCACTTTATTTTTGGAGTCACTGCTTGACTGAAGCGAGCCCAGTGAACTCTGAGTTTGCAGCAGAGTAATTAATTAAAATGAAGAGAATGCAAAATGCAGATATTTTTAGACAGACTTTTTATTCTTTAAAAATACTATTTAAACTAAGTAAATGCATTCTAGGCTAATTGTATTTAGAAACATGTGCATAACGTAATGTAGTTACGTAATGAATCTCTATATCTAAATACTTCAAAAATGCTTGCAACATTAGCGGAATTAAATGATTAAGTCGAGATCCTTTTTTTAGTCATCGTCAGCTAAAAGATTTTTTTAAAAAAAATTCCTTGTTTCTTCTATGTCGGAATTTAGAATTAAATACAAAGAGATTCATTCTCAAAGGAATTTGAAAAAAAATCTTTAACGTGGTTTGTGTTAAGTTTAAGCTTAAGCTTGACTTTAGCTTCCTCATCCATCTCATCTCATCATCTTAAGAAGGTTCATCTTCATACAATGTTTGTTGTGTGTCTGTGTTATGAGCATTTCATCCCATTTCCATCACATCGTAACATTTTTCTCCTTTCATCACTTCCCTGTGTAATGTAGAAAAGAAACAACTCGCTGAGACGAGGATGAGGTTGAGGAGACGCGTGGTTCTTTCTCTAGCTCCAGCTTATTATTCTTTTGTGTTTTATTCTCTTTCTTGTCTCGTCTCGCCTGCTTGTCAGCGCACTGAGAAAATAAAGATGAATGAATAACTAACTATGCAATGCAGCCAGATAAAATATCCTTTTCAAAAGATCCAAATATAATCACACTAATTCCATACACATACATAGAGCTCTGTCTCTAGTCAGAAGGGAAAGCAGAGCAAAAAGAAGAATCTCTCCTTCTAGAAATTTCTCCTCAAGGAAAAGGAGTTTTGGGTGAAGTGAAAGTTATCCGTATTATTTTCACTTTTAAAAAAATTCCCCCTCCCCTTCATCAACTTCCTGGTTCTTCGTTCATTCTCGTTAAGCTCTCGAATTATAATAAAAATAAAAATTATACGAAAAGGTAAATACTACCTCTGTGAACCTCCTATGTAAATGTTTCGCTATTTCATCCCATGGCTTCTTAATTTTCACTTGGTACGATATTCCGAAACTTGTAATGTTATTACCCACTACTTTAATGGTGTTACGTTACGTTATGATTGTGATGTGATATGACGATATGATGACTGTGCTTTACTTCAGTTATTGTTGCTTGTGTGTGTGCGGACGTGGAGTGGAAATGGGAAAATGCACGCACCTTCCTTTTTATTTGATTTTTCTCCCCTTTTTCCTTCCTTCCTCTTATTTCTGGAGCTGTTGTAAGTAGTATTTAGTAGTGGAGGTTGGATGTGGATGTGGAAGTGAGTTGAGTAGCAAACAAGCCTTTTCCTTCTGTCTCGCGTCTTTTTCTTAACAAACCAAAGGAAAATTTGGTTTTACAAAGAAGAAAAGAAAATCTCTTTGGTTGGACGAGGACTTTGTGAAAATATTCCTTTTGCTTTAGATTGAGGTGTATTTTTTGGAAAAAACTATGCATCCATGCATGCATGCATGTCGGAATCGCGTTACTTTTTGGGAGAAAAGAAAAGTTTGCTTTGAGCCGGTTTTACTTTCCTCCTTTCTTTTCTAAATGAAACTTGCCAAAAAAAGAATTTGGGAGGAAAAGGGAAAATAAAGAAAAGAAAAAAGCAGCGGATGTGGACGTGGACGTATTATATTGTAAAATACCGTAATTCTTTGAATAGTGGGGGCTCACAAAATTTTGGTTACATAATAAATCTAAACCGGCCACAATTAGAGACCTGGCAACTTTTGAAGATTTTACGGTTAGATAGAGACACACGAGGCTGAGGCGGAGATAATAATATTATTATTATTGCTATTATTATAACGAAGCGGAGACAAAGTTAGTTTTAGTTGTTGTGAGACTTTTCTTATTCTTGTATTAAATAAATAGGCAAAGGCATCATCAGCATCGAGTGCGTAAGTACGTAAAGTAAAGTGCATTCTGTCCATGGAGCTGCATAAAGCGATTTTGGGAGGGAGCTCGAGAAGAATTTCGAGAGGAGAGACGCAGAAGAGCCATATATCTGTATTATTGTGTTTTGTGTATCATCAAGGGATTAGTTTATGGCATTAGTTATTTTTCGACTTGCTCGTTTTCCTTCGTCTACTTCGTCTTTTTGTATTGTTACTATGTTGTTAGTTGTTGTGGTGGTCCAACTCCAACCAAGTCCAAGTCCAACTCGTCTCTATTCCCAGTAACACTTTGTCTAATGTAGGAAGAAGAAAAGCGGCGGTTTTCCGAAAACGCCGAAAACAGATACATACACTATAAACTGCTTGTTTTTTATTTGTTCTTGCTCTTGCAGTAAACTAAGAGAAAAAAACGCATTTTCCAATTTCCTCTTTCTCTCAAGACATTTTTAGTTTACGCGTTAGAAAGTCTTCCAGGGGTAGAGTTGAGTGTTCCTTGGATGACCATGAATTCATTTTCTTGGCAAACTTCGATTTTTGCCAACTTTACTTTACAAAGGCAGGAAAACAAAAAAAAACTCTTTTTTTAAACAAATTTTCTTCAGCTTGGCTTCAGCTCAGATTCAGATTCTAAAGCAGGCAAGTTACATAATACTAGTACACAGAAAGAATTATGTCAGACAGCCGTAAAAAACGAGAAGGACAGAGAACCGGAATAGACTTGTAAAAACTAGAAAAAACTCGGCTCGGCTTTCCAAAACTTTTTTTTTCCCCCAATAAAAAATATTTTTCCCCATCCATTCACAATTCAAAATAGACAGAGACCCCACACACACAATTGAGGAAGCAAGAAAAGAAAGGAGAAAAATATACCTAATAATGGGGCAGAACACGAGATTATTTATATACCACCGTATTTCCTCCATTATTAGGCCGGACTCCATCTCCAACTCCAACAAGAAAAAAATAAAATACAAAATATTAAAAAATAAATTTTGGAAAATTAAATCAAAATTCGAATAAAAGTCCCGGCTTCTAATAGAGGAATTACGGTAATAATGTTTTTACACACATATTCAAAAACCGAACACATTCACAACTCAAATCCCATATCAAACCATAATTTTTTCTGGAAAGTTATGCAAACTAACAAGAAGAAGCCAGAAAAAGGGAGGAGGGACACTCCAAGAGAAACTACATGTTCCAAAAAAATGAGACTCTTATTTTCCGGCGTTTCCAGTTTCCACACGGAAACATTGGAATGCTATTTATTTCCATTGAGTCAGGTGCCGGTGTTGTGTTACGTTCACGTTGTTGTAAGTGGTTGTTGCATTTCGAGCAGTTTAGTTGCAGGGGGATGTTTGGGTACGATGATACTCTGCCTGGTTTTATTCTGCTTTCGTATCGTTCATTCATTCGAATTTTCTCCGAAAATGAAGCACACGCATATTTTCTCTGGAAATGAACAAGCGAAAGCCACAAGGGAGAACTGAACTGGGGTCTGAGTCTGAAAGAAAATGGGGAAAAGCGTGTGGACTGTGGAGTAAGGAGAAGTGTATTATTACATTACATGACATGAACAACATTTTCTCTCCTATTCGGGGGAAAATGTAAAGTAAAGCCTACTCTAACTTCCCTATAATTTTGGGAAAACGTGGTGTGTTATCTAATGTAAGTAAGCTCCTGGAAGAAAAAAATCGAGTTCGTTGGGTTTCTGTTGTGTCTTCTTCTTTGAGCTCGCTATTTTATTTTTGTATGGATGCACACAGAATTTTCTCCTGAGTGGACATGATCACGTTGTAATAATAATAGAAAAAAATGCCGTTTTCGGGGGGTACACACACATAAAAAGAGGATTTACGGTGGCCTTTAAAAATGGGATTTTCTTCGGTTAAAAAATATAAAGTAGAAAATCCTGGTCCAGGATGCATACCAAAAGAAAAAAAAATCTTTAGACATGGACATCGAAATTTTAACATTTTTCTTTTTTCTATTTTCAGAAATCGAGGACTACTCGCAAAGCCCTGGTGCAAATTCCGGTTGTCGCACGCTCGCCAATCTGTCAAAGCTGAGCAGACGGCTTGGTCTCTCCCGGTTTTTCCGACCGTCGCGTCACCAGCAAAGTCATCATCGTCATCACCATCATCATCAGTATCACTCTGCTAATTCCAGTGGAGTTGGAAGTGGAGGTGGCGGCGGTGGTGGTGTTGAAAATTCTGCAACTCCACCGCCATTAACAGCCGACCGTTCCAATTACTTTTCCTCCTCGTCAATGGAGGGATCTTCGTACTGGGTGGACGCTGCCGGCGGTGGAATTGGCGGTGGAGGCACGTTAATTCGGAATAAAAGACTGCTCCAGTCGCAGCCGCTCTTGCTTACTTCACCTGACTCGTCCGCAGCCACTTCGTCCACGGCGGAGCTTAGCTCGCCGAATGGAAGTGGCAGTCACAAGAGTCAGCAGCGGGTGCCAAATTGCCAAAATAATTGCGACGGGCCGCCATCCTCAAAGGTATTAAATAAATAAAAACTTTTTTGTCGCAGTGTCGTTGATATTTTGATATTGATCCTCTTCATGATTCTCTTTGTCACTTGTCGTCTGGCCTTCGGCAATTTTTATTTTTACTGTCAGTGCTGTTGGTCACCACCGATGACGATGACATTCAGATAGGGAAGTAATGATTATTGGTTCATTTACCTCGCGCTTTATCAGACAATACAATAATACTTTAATGACTCGAACCCGAACCGTCTGAAAATAATGATTATAATGAATAGACGTAAATACTATCACATGATATTTAACGATGAGATGATGGATACAAGCCAACTTTCATTCGCTCAGTTTCAGTACGTAGCCTCCAGCGTGTTTGTACAAGTAGGTACAGAGATAGAATGTTCCCATTTGTGCACTTGTTTCCCTTCGCTATTGTATTGCTGCGTAGTTTTTTCTCCTGGAATGAAATGGAATACATTTTAGATTACAAGGCGATTAGATGAATGCCAGCCGTATTTCGTCTAGTATTAGCGCAGTCTCCAGAATCGAAATGCTCCAATGGAAATACACACGTTTCTCATATTTTTATTTTATTTTAAGTACGTACGTAACAACAACGTAACAAAGGAAGTAGAAACAGACAGAAATGTCCTCCGGCAACAAATTTCCATTTCATTTCACTACTACATTACAAAATATCAAGGTACTACGTATCTGCTTACTTTGCTGGTTTTCTACAATATTTTGTATTTGTTCAGGATGTTATGTTATGTACTATGAAACGGTAATGATGCAGCAGAATTTTCTCCGGGGCTATGTAAAAGCTCTAACGGTAACGGTAGCGGTAACGGACACGCCGTTACTACAAATTGCTTTGGCATTTTTATTTTTTTGGATGTATCATAAAAGATTAAAAGTACAAAAACGAAGTTTAAACCTTCAGAGTTAAAGTACATTTAGTAAATACCATTTTATAAATAATTATGTTTAACAAGCGCAGAAATTTTTTTATCGTGAAATCGTTGACACGGGCATTTCATTTGCATAATGGAACATCGTCTTGATTTAATCTTTACCAAATTAATTAGTTTAATTACGGTTAATTAATACAGAAACAAGAGTGTTTTTTTATTAAAAAAGTTTTCTTTGTCAATGTCAATGTCATCTGAAAATGCATAAAATAATAATTAATATTTAAATGCGTTCGTTGGTTGTTGTCGATGCCCTTAAAAAGTTTCCGGAAGTCAATTAAGGTAATGTGGAAGTTGCAAGTTGGAAGTTGGCACCATCAAGACCACAAACAAAAATGATTGTTGGAAAACCGTCTGGTTTTTGTATTTAACGTTGTTGTTGAGCTTAGGTTGAGTTTGACTTGAAGCTTTCGCTAAACTCCAGAATGGGGAAAGGCACGTGCCACGTGCGACTTGTAAATCAATAGGGATTATCTTTTATCTAGATTTGATCTTGATCCTGTTTGTTTCTGTGGCGGCGATGGTATGTCGCTGAAAGGTAATAAATCCAGGAGCTAGTATCGAACTGCCGTTAAAACTTATTCGCACGTTTTGATTTTCATTGGAGGTTTTGAATAAGAAGAAATGTTATCTGCTTGCTCCAAGTAAGTTGCAATGTAATAACTGATTAGGTGAGTCATAGTCATAGTCATAGTCTAGTATCACATCACATCACACAGCAATGGGCTGTAAGGAGAAAAATGAGCCGGGACCGGGGTAAAAAAATGGATCCATGTCTGTGAATGTTGGAAGAAAAAGCTCACAAGGGGGAAAAGGATTCCAAACTAAATTGTAAGACAGAGTAATTTATGTTGTAGGGGAATAACTTTGGGAAGGAAGAGAAATTAGCGTTTGCGACTAATGACAGACACCGAGTGATTAAATTCCTTCGTTTCATTCAAGCTTTTACTTCAAGGAAGAAAAAAGTTTGTAACATACGCATGTTCCAATAATAAATACGTACATGTCCAGCAATTATGTAATCAAGGTTTACAAAACTGACCCTGACCCAATGTCAATGTTGATTTTTGAATTTGGCTTCCACTATTTACCTAAAAGGTCATCTGCTATAATGTGACCATTCGTTTGACTAAACTCAGCCTCGTGGACCCAAAGTTGTTCCAGGTTGGGAATAAAATGAAATGTTTTGTCTTCCAAAGTGTGTGTAAGATGTCCCATTCTAAGTGGTAATTAAAGGGGAGGCGAGAAATGATTATTGCTACTGCTGCTCCATGCTACACTTTTCTCCGAGAAATACTCAGCTCTCGGTTTCATCTCGTCTCGGGTTTAATGGGGAGGAAGGGAAAAATGAAATTTTCTTCATCAACAACAAGAAGAAGAGCGACTTAAACATGGACTCTTAAACTCTTGGGAGGTTTAGGTTTGGTGTGTGAATTTACAGCGTTTCACTTCACGGTTTATTGACTAATGGGGTATTTTGTCTTCTTCAGATGCCACGCTTTTTCCCACCTATTATTAAAGAGGCGCCCCCAAAAACTTTCTCGGCTTTTAGCTTGCTTCCCGTTTTAATTGCATTTCCTCTCTTGTTTGTCTGTGTACTTACTTAACGTATCTTCTCAACTCT